>PQWD01012708.1:0-63725 GCA_019425675.1 Leucinodes orbonalis | reverse complement strand
ATTCATGAAGATTTTTAAAAACAAAAAAAACAGTCCCAAGAACCTGAAGCAGTCATAGTATCGATTTAGTCAGATTTCTATTTATGTCATAGTCAAACGACCTGACTGTTTGCCTATTGGCAAGAGATGGATTAGTTATATTAAACTAATGAATGCACAACGCTGTCCTAGTGTTGTGTGAAATTTGTGATATTAAGATATTGTATTTGACAACCCATGTGGTGTACTTGGTTGAGACGTTGGCTTTTACACCAAGGGTACGACCCCCGGTTAGTTCTAACATGTTTGTGCACGTACATGTCTTTTGGTTGGTCCTGGGTGTTTGTTATGTATTTTCAAAAATATATACTATGTTTTCCGTTGTTACAGGCTAATGTTACTTGTTTGAGAATAGATGGCGCTGTGTGAATGTCAGTAGATATTTATTGTTTTTTTTTAGATATTAGACGTCCTTCCGTCTCTCTACGATAATCTAATTATCGTGTGGTATAAAATTAATATGGTTTATATAAAAACCGATGCTACCAATTCTCTGTTGTCAAATTTACCCCTAAGTCGCCTCTTAAAGTACGAGTATCTGCGAAAATAGTGGTTATTGTATTCTGCCGTTGTTGTTTGCAAATAATATTATAAATTCGCTGCCTTCCATGACTTGAGCCAGCGGTCGGTGTCACCCTGGACAGTTACGGTGTTTAAACCCACACTCATTACGCACTTTTCTCGACGAGCATGCCTATTTGCACGTTACAGATCTCCGTGATAACTTTTGTTTAATTACCCAGGGTAAATCAATATACCGCGGAATGGAGATGCAACTGGGGCTATTATATTTGAAATGTTTTTTGAACAACCCTGAACAAGAAAACTGCTTAACGTGCGTCCCCAAAGCACGAAGAATGTTCTTAAGTCAGGTGTTTCAGCTGCCATACCTAAACAAACTGGGAAAAGGGGACTTTTTCGCCAATATCCTGCAGGAGCATAAGTACTCAGAGTAGCATTCTCAAATATCTCTCCTAGTGCTTTCATGAACTTTATAACTTAAGTCATGCTGCGTTTTTATAGTCACATGATGATCAATTGATGTTGCTAAGTAACATAAAATACTTCGAACTATATGCTAATCTTAACAGCTTAGCTTGTGCAACAAAATAAAAATAACAGCTTTTTCGTTTTAACATATTCTAGCTAATGTTACGTTAATATAATGGCAGCACGCTTACATAGATAAAACCTATAATCAAGATTTAAAATCCCCAGATTGCACTTTTCAGGAAACACAGACATCAGCAGTGAGTTTCACTGCTTTGCAGTGCGAATAAATATGATTGTCTTCTTCCATATTGTAATATGGCCGATAAAAGTAATATATGTTCATTGGAATAACGACCGCCGCGAATATTGTTTCCATGTAATTTGGAATGATTGAAAAAGCCTTCAACTGTTTTATGATGAACAGCTGAGTACTTGATAAAAAAATATTGTGTAAATTTTTAGGCTGAGAGCCATCTGCGCTCCCCTTTTGCCTGTGAAGCTGTAAAGCCATCTGCGGCTACAGCAGTAGTCAGTTCGAGAAAAAAATCTTCTACAAATTGTTTAACTCTTTGTCCTAGTCTCTTCTGGGGCGTGACAAACACAACACGCTTTCGTCGCCGCGTGCAGTCATCCGCGCGCCCACCCTTCAGTGTAGCGCTAGCTACAACAAAATGATCAGTCCAATTTTTCCAATGGAGTCCAAGTTACCGGTTCAGGTGCTAGCGATTACCACGTGAAGGAGACGGTGTGCCCTCGCCGGCCCTATCTGGGCGACCATCGACGTTTGCACCCGACGAGCACCCTTCAATTATAGGGGAATTACTGCCGGTTTTAGAGCACGCACACTTTGGACTTGGGCAAATATTTTGACTTATTTGGAAAATATATTATTGTTAATTATTCCTAATATCATAGAATACCAATTTAGTGTAATGGTTAGACGTCGGTACACCAAGGTTTCCGGGTTCCATCCCCGGGTAGTACAAACATATTGTGCATGAATATGTCTGTGTGTATTGGTCTGGATATCTTTTAATGTATGTAATTAAGATAAAAAAATGTAGTATGTTATCAGTAGTTTAGTACCCGTAACACAAGGTTCACGCTTAACTTGGGCCTAGATGGCGTTGTGTGAATGTCACTGAATATTTATTTAAAATATTGATGTTGTAATTCGTGAGTATCCCAATTTGTTTAATATATTACTGGCTGAATCGATATTACGACTTGCGAACAGTTGCTGGTGAAGGCTGGATCAGAAAAGCGAAGGACCGGGATATCTGGCGCAAAATGGAGAAGACCTATATCCAACAGAGGACTATGATAGCTTGAAGAGAGCTTGAATCACCAGATTGTGTGTCAAGCCCTAGGTACCCTCTGCAATCTAAAGATGTTTTTCGTTAACATACTAGGCATTGGGCCCGCGAGACACACCTACACATAATTGGATTAAATATGATTAGATAGGGCTAAAAATATTTTAAAAATTATAATAATGAAACTTTATGATTAAAATGTGTTTGACAAGAATTTATTTCCAACCATGAAAATTTTAAAAAAAAATTAGCACAGTTTTAGAAATTAAAATTTATGTGAACGAAATAAATTACATTAGTTATTGAACTGCGTTAAAATAAAAAGAGATAAAGTTTGGGATAAAATAATTCGATATATGAAAGTTCAAAGTTATCGTGCTCACATTAATTGTGCACGTAAAATTTGAAGAGAAGTCACACGCATCTGCCTTCCGTCTCGAGGTAGCAATTACAACATGAAAATAATATAAAAATACGTTGCCATTTTAACAAGTTTCCTTTGCCACCGCCACTTTTAGGAATTAACATCCAAAAATGACTCAAAATGAGTCATTGTTTCAGTACTTCGGGGTTTATAATTTTATTTTAAGTACACAGCGTACATCGTAAAACACTAATATGAATATATTGGGGGGAACGCAATAACTCTGCGTTTTACTTACTGGAAAATACCAGTATTTAATTCAATTATGTTCAAGGTAAAATAAGACGAATGGTACAAAAAGTTGTTTTTTTAACTTCAATTTAGAGGCAGGAATAACAACGAGACGGTTCATCTGGGCTCTTATTTCGCTGATTATGAAATGCGTCCATCGTGGCGTTTAAAAACTACGTATCATTTGTATCAGAGTGTGTCAAAATTCGATCAGTTTTTGTATAGAAAACAACAAAACATTAAGACATTTGGCGTGCATCTACAGCGTACAAAAACTGGCCGAATTTTGACACACTTTTGTTGTCAGCGAGACTCCGACCTTATTTTTTATACGTCCGTGGGTACCTGCAGCTATCTTAAGTCCGCCCCCAAGCGCACTGATTATGCCAAAAACATTACTATCGTGGTGTACACCCTAAATCCAGCTGTGGACTGTTGAAGTTACTTTAATAAATTTAAGGTTCAATGGTTTATAGTTAAAGTAACTTAAATTCAATTCATCAGTTAATTGCTTTTACATACATTCTATAAGGACCATCTCGGGATCTAGGCACAATCAGACAAAGAAAGAGATTTCATATTTACATTTCCAGACTTTTTATCGTTTTTATTAAATGTGCAAAGACAAGTAACTAAGTATTTTTTTAAATAAAAATTAATTTGTTTGTATAACTACAAGAGCAAGAGTATTTACCATAAAAGACATTTCGGATAAATAATATTTATTTACCCAAATCATATTCTGTATATATAAAGGTAGATACGCCACCCGTGCCTCAAAAACGAACCGCCGAAGAGAGTACAGTTTGTACTCTTTTGTTTAGGTAAATGTGTTCGAAATTCGAAATATTTGTATGTGTGCTGTCACTGCATTCGGAACACTTTTTTCGATTGTTTTATGAGTATATCACGAATCCACACTTTTGTACATCATTGTATGTACCTTAAACTTCATCGAACGCCATGATAAGGCGCCAAAAAGAGACAGCATGACGTGGCCATTGAGTGTAAAAGAGCCGGGTATAATTCTACATACCCAACTCGAAGCGGTGGGCGTGGCCAATAGATAACTTCCTAGCGGTTCGATTCGAATTCCATTAATGTTTTTATTAACATTTCTATAGAAAAAGCACCGTAATTGGTTGCGGGATTCCTTGTTTAATTGAATTACAATTCTCTATGGTTATTATTAAGGGTTTCCTTGGGACTTCAAATATATTTTTTACTGTAAGTAGGTAAGTATCCCCGAGGCTACAATTTACTTAGCTCGGGGGAAAAGTAAAATCGTACCTAAGAAAATTAAGAATATTTTATTACAAACATGAAACAGAGTTTTTTTTTCGTTCACTCATTCCATGGTTTATTAGACAGATACTATTAATAAAAGTAATGATTCAAATGTTGTATTTTAATTAGATGTTATAAACCCATCATTTATGTTTTAATGTTATTATAATGAAAAATAGAACAAATAAAATTTATAAAAAACGAAAACAATATTTTCTATGTTTTTCATATTAACTTACACAAAATAGATCTGTCACAAACAAATTTAACTTTTTGTCCAACCTTATTATTGTACCTGCATCCCAACGCTATTTAAATTAACCATAAACGAGACCATAGACCATCACTCATTTGTCCTCAACTTTTTTATCTAGCCAAGTTTTTCAAGCCACGTGCCACGCGATATAAAAAGTGGCATTAAGTACGAACACCTTTCATGTTCCTCTAATTGATTATAAATTATATGCTACTGATAAAACTGGATATTTTTAGAATGTAGATTAAATTTCATAGACTTTTCTGATAGTATTTTTTATTCATGTCGTGTTAGTAGAGTTTGAATTTATGATCAGTGATCACATTGAGCGGTTTTAAGGTTACTTTTTTTTAATTTTGTGGTTTGTGATTTACTGGCATCTTTTATTTTTTTATGGGGGTTGCGGTAATTGTATATTTATCTATAGGTAGACACCTGCCTACTCACTATTATAGATAGAGATATTTCAGAGTAAGTATAAGTCTGTTCAAGCTTGCAAGAACATTGCAGTATTGCAGAAGTCTTGAGCAATGTGTTGCCAGGGTATGTTAAAGTAAAATAATCAGCGTAGGCGTCTCAATCCTTACTTTTACTAATCTATTTCTAATCAAAGATATTCTGTATAAATAAGGTAGATACGCCATCCGTGCTTTGAAAACGAACCGCCAAAGAGAACACAGCTGTATTCGAAATATGTGTATGTGTGCTGTCGCTGCATTCGAAACACTTTTTTCGGTTGTTTTGTGAGCATATCACGATTCTATACTTTTAACATCATTCTTTCTAATGTAAACTTCTTAAAACTAGACATAATTTACGTATATTCTTAATACTGATCATCCACCGAAGCGACCCTCGAATAAGCTTCCAAATCCGCAATTTGCGTATCGATTTTACCAGCAAATTAAATAATAAAAATCTTTATTTTCTCATCACAAGCAAACACATACAATATACAGTTTAAATCATGACATAAATTGACCATTTTATGTTTGTGTGAGACTAACGCCCGTAATAGGTATTTGCATACCTGTTGAACAGGTCATCAGGCCCCCACCATCACGGAATTGACACAATAATAATTATGGTAATACAGTAGTATATAGTTTGTCTGGAAAAAATGGTAAAACATTACTAACTGCTAATTATAATCAAAATACAAAAGAACAAATGAAAGCTATTTATACAAAATAAAAGTACATAAAATTTGTTATTGAAGTGTCTATGTTTTTTCATCGGTATGTGTATCCATAGTGTGAGAGTATATGTGAATGTGTGTGTGTAATTATGTGTAGGTATGGAAGTAATAAAATTATCCAATTCATTACACATAAGATTCCAGAGACCGCGCGAGATGTGCCCCTAAAAACTAATTGAGCCGCGGGATCATCTGTCAACCTGCGCCACCTGTCAAAAGGGCATTCGCACGATTTTAATTTGACGTTTTAGGGAGCGCGATGTGAAGACGTCACGTAATATTTGTCACCGGTGACTTATATACTGTACACGAGTATTATTCGTCGCTCGTACATTATTCAACTCTCCATTTTAATAGTCACTTGTACATTTGGTATTAGTCAGTGCCAGCACAAGTTTTGAAAATTTTCTTTAGAGACATATATGTACACAAATTCTATTAAATACTACGTTATTGGCTCTCAGAGCGTCGGTAGCTCAATGGTGTGGACTGTCACCTCCTACCGGGAGGGCTGAGGTTCAAATCCCGCCACGTACTAATGTGTTTTCGCATTTTTGTACGTTATATGTACGTTATCCGACGTTCTTACGGTGAAGGAAAACATCGTGAGGAAATCTGCGCACGCCTTCGAAGCGATTCAAAGGTAGTGCATGAAGTCGTCCAAGCCGCATTGGGCCCGCGTGGACGTTTAAGGCCGAATCGCCCTATACGGGTAGGCTCGTGCCCCTCGGTGGGGACTTTTAATGAGCTGATGATTACTATGTTATTTTTCAATACATTCATAATAGGATTGAATTGGTTTTTATTTTATTTAAATAGTTTACGCAACAATCTATTAATGACGTAGAAAACATTATTATAAACATTTTCCAACTTGCGTAATATGAGTGTGGTGATATGGTAAAAAGCATGACATCGTTGTGATTTTATACCATAACATGAATTTTACGTATGTACTCTAATATTCAGCCGTTATTGTCCCACTGCAGGGCACAGGCGTTCCTGCACAGCATAGCTTGGGGGAGATTGGGCCGTAACCCATCACGAGACATAGGGCTATGCTACGTGAGAAGGTTTGTTTCATGCAGTAGGACCTGGGATAGGCAGATGTTGATAAAAAGTATCAGATGATGACTGTTCATGTCACATCACTATGAAATGCGCAAGATAAATCAATGATTGCCATAATGTTATTAAAGCCTATTCGAGTCTTCCCCTAATCGCAGATTTAATTATAATTAATTAGAATTTAATTGGTGCTAAGTCAATTAATTGTACTTCAACTGTTTAAATTAATCGAAATTAGATTTAAACTTTGCGGTATGACCATTTGGAAATTAGGACTACTCAAAGATGCGCAATTACAGTTTTTATAATATGATGAATTTGTTATTGATGGTAAGTATAGATAATATATTGAAAAAACATAAGTAATTATCAACCCCAAAAATAAAATACGATCGCCATGCTGTCAAATAAATTTGCGTGAAAAAAAATACTGTGTTTAGACATCCAATGCGGTGTTATGGCTGAGACGTTGGCTATTATACCAAGGGTTCGATCCCCGGGCAGTAGAAACATTGGTATGCATAATCATTTTTCTCGATTTGGTCAGAATATTTCTATAGATCGGAAGGCAAAACTCCACACCATAAACCATCGGAAGCTTATTGGTGTGGGCCGTTCGATTGCCTTCCGATCTGGAGGGTACTGGTTTATATCCCAGCAGGTATCAATGTCATTTTCAAATTATATATCACGTATACGACGCTCTTACGGTGAAGGAAAACATGTGCACGTCTGCGAAGAGATTCAAATGTTGTGCGTGAAGTCGGCCAAACCACACTGTGCCCTTTACGGGTAGACTCGTGCCACTCGGTGGGGACGTATAATGAGCTGATGATGATGTTTCTATATAGGTTGAAGAAGTTATGATGAAACATCATTGAACCTGACTGAAACTGGAATTTATACCTTTAAGGGTCGCGTGGTTTTTAAACACATTTCAGCAAACAAATTTCCTGTCTGCACGTTGAGATAATATGATATGCGCAAGCGCACATTACCTTGTTGATGTAGTGGTGTCACGAAGCGCCGGCGGGCGGCGCGTGCCTTGCGACACTCGCGATGTCATTTATTAACTGCCTTTATTATGATGATATGACTGTGGATATACCCTGGTATCAGTGGCGGGCACGGACATTATAAGTAAGTTATGAAAAGTGAGTGACACAAAAATAATTTATATTTTAGTCTAATTGAGCGCTGTTGATGACAGCAGATTGCCTATGGTTTTAAATCCGTAGAGGAAAATGGGCGATTGAATGGGAATCATTTCATATGTTGGCGATTTTTCGTGCTGTGGACGTACAGGGTATGCACTGCTTATTTGCATATATGGAGTGTACGCCACTGTCTGATATATGCAGTCTGTGTTAGTCTTGAGTATTGAATTAAAAAATATTTTCATTTAAATAAATCCTTTTCATTAAGATACAAAACAAAAACTCGCTTCTTGTGATATTGCATGGTCTGGTGGGGATATACCAGGCCAAAATTTCTAAAAACAAAATTATTGACAAACCTTAAAAGGTGTGGTCGCAGAATAAACATTTCTTTCTTTCTAAATTTATAGTACACTAGGTTGTCACTAAGATTCTACTAAGTATTTTTTTTCTTTCCACTGTCTAATCAAAAGTATCTCAAATCTTCTTAAGTTTGTAATGCATATCTCAGTGTAAAAGTTCTCATCTGGTCAACTCACACAAAATCCTTTTAATACTAGTTACAAATAGATTTACCGAAAGTAGAAGTATTTTCCAATAGACTTGACTGCTCGCATAACAACAATAACAACAACAATTCAATACAAGAAAGGTAAAAATTGTAGCCTACAATCTTAACCAAGTAAGGAAAGGGGCACAATGTAAAGTCTCATCCATACTATTCCAAACAACTCCCTCAGATACGACATATACATTACCGGACTAATACACGTATTCATTACATGTCCCTGGCACTTGCCGGCTGGAAATGCTCTGATTTTTCACTGCAGCGCCCTTCAATAAAAGGTAACATTTTTAAGGGACTTTATGCAGTGGCTTGTGCTCAGGATTTTTAGGCAAATAAAATAACGACTCCAATTTTGTCTTGTAACTTTTTGTTAAATTGACGACAATTATGTATTAGCTCCGTTCCGAATTAATGATAAATGAAGACTTTTGTAATTTGATGTTGGTATAACATATAGGTATGTTTCATGTTAAAAATGACCTCCGTGTCTAGAAGTCGGGTTTATCCCGAGCAGGACCATATTTGTATGCATGAACTTGACTGTTTGTAATGTCTGGGTTTTTCTAGCTTAATATGTATATATTAACAAAAAAATATAAAAAGCACTTATGTTTATCAGTTTTTTAGCTGCTATATTTCAGGTTACTTAGTTGGGGCTAGATGGCGAGTGTGACTAGGTGAGGATATTTATATATTTATTTGTTTTAGTTAGTGATTTAAGATAAGATAGAAATATATTTTATTGTCTCTCTTCAAAACATTAACAAATAAAAATTCAAAATTTTACAAAAAGCAAGTACTTGAGACAAAGGGAAGGAGCTCAGCTGAGTTTGCAACGAGAGCAATCCGAGCATCGCTGTTTTTCAGTACTCCCCTTACCCTCTGAGATGTTGGTTGGAAGGCCTAGGTTATGCTTGGTTTGACATTTTTAATATTATATAAGTATGGTGCGTTTTTATAATAAGTTAGACAATGACAGAGAAAAAAAAACATAAATTAAATCCTACTTTATTTCTGCCCGAAGTTTCTGTGTGTACATGTAAGAGTATTTTGTTGGTGAGTGTGTAATTGTTTATTATAAATGAGTGTGTGAGCGTATGTGTATGTATTTGTTTATTTATTTAAATGAAAATGATCTGAGCTATATTTGCTGCGTAAGAATGTTTCAAGTCTTCAGTCATATATTGTTCTTTAAGTAAGGCAGTCTTGTATTTTACTTTAAAACTCTGAGATGACATTGAAAGACGTAGTGGTGGAGGCAGTCATTCCAATTTCGTTGCCATAAACTTGAACATCCTCTGTAAAAAGTAGATCTATGGGCAGGCACAGTGAGAAGGTACAAAGACGCCGAACGCAAATTCGTCCGACCCTGCTCCCCTCTCCATAGCAGCTGCTCAAACAAATAACAGAATTCATGTCAATCCTATTTTGCTTCTCCGTGCTTCTGCAATGTTTGCTATTATCATTTGTTAAAATGCTGTGTACATATCTGTGGGATATAAATTGTAAACATTATTTTTTATGCTGTATTATGAATGATTTAGTTTACAGTCTGTAGTTGTACTTTTAAATCAAAATAAATTTTAAAATTGAAAAAGACAGATTTTCGATAACAAAGAAATCACAATACATTACTTATCAGTATTGAAAAAGCCATATTAACATGTCAACTGAAGGTAATCATTATGATAGCATCGTTGGTTATCAGCGGTCGCCCGTTAATTAGTTCGGAATTGACTAAAAACCCCTATGAGCACCCAAAACCGCACATTATAGGACAGTTTATCATGTATCAAACAGGCACTAGAGACGTACTGAGTCGATAAAGAAATTTCGATACTGAAATATCGACTACAATTTTTGTTAAATATAATATTGTCTTATTTTTGATTTTAAACTTTGGCTAATGGAGTGGTATTTTGATTGTTTTAATACATTAATTAACACTAAAATTATAAGCAGAAAAGATTAATCGTTTGTTTTAATTTATTTCATCAAATATGCCCCGAATCGCATATAAATACCGACAACGCGTTTCGTTGACCTTTGGTACCTATTGCAAGTGTATATGGGCGACGTGTGACGGCGTCATTTACCATCAATTGAGCCGTCTGCTCGTTTGCGTGCTAGCATATAAAATAAAATAAATCTACTTTACCAATTTCAGAAATTCTTTCTCCGTTGAAAAACTACACTATCCCGGGATGACAAATGTTATATATTTACACATACATACCCTAGTCCACTGCCAGATATCCTGTTATTTCGTTGTAGCACTATTTTTTATATAATATATATTCACTGACATGCACACAGCGCCATCTAGCCCCAAATTAAGCGTGAAGCCTTTAGTATAGGTACTAAACAAGTGACATACTGATATAAATTGTTTTGTAATACATACTTTACATAAAAAACACCCAGACCAATACAAAACAGACATGTTCATGCACACAAATGTTTGTACCGCCCGGGGATCGAATCCGGAACCCTTGGTGTAAGAGGCGACATCTTAACCAATTACCCAAATGGGTCGTCATTTTATAAGCTATGCTCTTAGAAGTTTCATAAATTGTAGATAGTTAGTAAAATTTTATATAGATAATAATTAGGTAGGTAAGCAGTAACATCACTAAGCCCCCCGAAGGCGCATGCGCACGACGCACCTGTCAGTCGAGGCGATGTCTTGCGCACATGCCGCTTCCTAATCGCCATCACTTAAGATAGGAAGTCAACGACAGTGTTTAAATAAATAAACATATTTTATTTGAATTTTCATTTATTAATAATTAGTGCAGAAACGCAAATAAACAATATTTATACAACTGAAGTGGCAGTGCTTATTACAATATGGAATTTCTTTCAACAAGTAATACAAATATCCTACTAACATCATTAATAAGAAGATTGTAGTATGAATGCGTAGACGCGTGTCTGTATGTAAGTATTAAAAAATAATATATGTTTATGAAATTTCAAACTCAGTCTTACATATTTCCATTCATTTTGGTATTTTAGACGAATATTTTTTTCTTAGATACTCGTACTTATCGATAGTTATACTGAAGAGACAGATTATGACCATAAAACCGCTTTTACCATTTTTGTTTTTATTTATTGACTATCAACAGTAACAAAAATAACTCATCATTATAACTAAAAGCATTAAAGTGTATATCTTAGGAAATTTATACAATTATCTGTTAACCTACTATACAAATTAAAAAACTCCTACGCAATAAAATTGTGCAGCAAACTCTTTCACTTAATCTTCCTTAACGTTTTCTACAACAAAGTTTAAATAAAAGAACCTGGTTAAAGGCAACTGTAACTTTATCTCATTTCAACAATAATTCAGTTACTAAACAATAACGCCTAAAGTCCCGTGGGACAACCAGGATTACAGCTTCCAGTTACCCCGATCACTGATTCCCCAACTACACAGCGGATTACCCCACTAATCCCCGATATCTGGTGAGTGGAGATAGTGTCATTACATCTAATAAGCGTGCTGGGCTGAGCGAGCGGAATCGAGCGAAGCGAAATAAGCGACACGTGTCCTTTGATGACATTTGACTTTTGGTGTAATTGATAGTTTACATACGATTTTAAATTAAAATGGAAATTCTTTCAAAGTACGTGTTTTTCTTTGACTATGCTTTAAGCTTTGTAATTATGAAACAAAAAATAATATACTTAAAAGTTTCTTGTTCTTGAATGCCTCGTTGATAAATAATAAATGAATATATTTAAATTAACAGAAACTAGTTGTGTAGTAACAAAATAACGCCTTGCCAAAACAATTTAAAATATTCTTGAAAAGTAATCAATAAAAATATGGATTTTGAAAAATTTAAGGATTCCTACAAGACGTTGATAAGAAGTAAAATAAAAGGTACTCGTAGTCACGTATTTCCTTGTCTATATAAATAAAAAATATGTCGGTACTAATATAAATAAGAAAAATAAAGAATAAGAAAACTACAACGACTATCGCTACTTGTCGCAATTAATACAATAAAGTAACTTATCTGTTAACGAAACAGTTTAACAAATTTATTTTTAATAATAACTGCATGTGATCAAACAATACGATTTACAAAATACTTAAGCCGATTTCACAATGACTGACAACTATGGGCGTAACGCAAGGGCGTACTCCACGGATGCGCTCGCGCGGAAAATCTAGCGACTTTCACACGTACTTGTCAAAGTACTCGTCAACGCGTGACAACTACTCAAAACATGACACATTCGATGTGTATCGCGCTTTATCTGTGAACCTATTCTTCATAAGCTTGTTGGTGTGGTAACAAAAAAGTATTTGGTAAGGGATATTATTTGCGAACTCTTTTTATTTGGTTTCCGAATACCTACAAGTAAGTTAGTTAGCTTTAGTATAATTTAAAATACTCGTACGTATACTATGCATAATATGACGCCTTAAGGCGCCAGACACAATTGATTTTCTATTGTGTCTGGCGTTGTGCCAATGAAGAGAAGAGCCGGCAAAACTCGGTAGTCACTCTTAAACATTTTATATCATTTACTAGGTGGTAGACTCGATACTGAGTCGTCTAGGTGAAACAGAAGTGCTATGCTCATTTATGTTTCAGAATGAGGGCACTGTAGCTAGTAAAATTACCGGATATAGGAGACCTAACATCTGTTGTCTCGGGTGACGTGCATTGGTGTGATTAATGATGTCTATCAGTTGTTAATCACCTTCAATGGCGCTCTGTCAAGGTGTATCACTTACCATCAGGTGAGCGTGCTGGCCGTGATGTAGGTACACTTTGTGAAATAAAAAAAACACATACATATTAAAGAAACGCTTTTGCATATTTGTCTTTAACAGTACACTGAGATGACAAGCGAACATTTAAGGTCCGTAGAACGAGAATCAACGTTAATCTGTACTTCAATTGAGTTATAAAGGGATAGCACTATATACGGTTAATAGCAGCATCCCTTTCTAACTATATTTAAGTAAAGATTAATGCTTAAGTCACGTTCTAGAATACGCGCCTAAGACTCCATAAACTGTTCTGTCGACTACCCGATCATCTCATTCTCAGATATTCCTCGGCCATATCAATATTCAATAAAAACCAATAAACGTGCACCCAAATCCGTCATCGTTTTTGCCATGAGTGGCCGTCGCTCACCGAAATGATCCGGCGATAAATCGCGTCTCGGACCTCATAAAATTACAAAAATAATTTTTGTCCACGCTCTAAGCAAAAACGCGTCCCGGACCGGTTACGTCACATCACAGATATTTATGAGATTGTTCGTTTGCGCCTACTACTTTTGGAATACAAGATCGCACGATAAATATAGCCTTATATTTACAGCTCCGTCTAGCCCCAAACTTCGCATCTAGCCTTGTAAATCTTGCAATATACTTAACAATGGATAAACATACTTTTTAAATGCATAATATACTTAGAAACACCAAGGCCAAAAAAGACATGTTCACACGTACACAAATATTTGTACTGCCCGGAGATCGAACCCGGAACTTTTGGTGTAAGCCATCTCAACTATTAACTACACCACAAGGGTCGTCAGATGGTTTAAGCATTGTCTAGGAAAGATATCTCATTGCATGACTGTATCATAAGCAGATTCGGTAGCGACCACAGATTTATAAAGTTTTAAGACCTTTTAGTTTATAAACCTGTGGTTGCGACACATATTTATGACCACATCTTGTGCAAGTTTGAGATGTCACAGGGGCATTGCGGTGTCTTTTTGTTCATTTATTCGCCGATTTATTCCCGAACATGGCTTGATCGTGGCATGTCTGCTCGTATGACTACTCGTATGGTAATATACAAAAATACTTTACATACAAACACTAGTATATCTCCGAAAGTCTAGTTAGAATACTAGACGCTTATAGTTCCTATTCGATACATCATTTGTTAAATAATTTTGTCAAGCCCGGTGGTAGATTCGGTACCGAATCGTCCAGGTGGGAACCACCGCAGTGCCAGATATCGTCCCGTGAAACAGGAGTGCTATCCACTTTTCTATTTCGGAATGAATGGCACTGTGTCTAGTGAAATTGCCGAGTATAAGAGTCTTAACATTTGTTGTCTCGGGTTATAGGCGCAGTGCGGCATTGATGGATAATAATAACTGTATATCAGACGTTGGTCTCCATTAATACCGCTCCGTCACGATCAGGCGTGTTACTTACCATCAGCTGAGCGTCCTGACCGCCATTACGCCGACACTTGTGATACAAAAAAGCCGACACTTTGATAATTGACAACTGTCGCCTATGGAAATACGTGATCGCTTAAATTTGTCCACTAAAGCAAGAGCATAGTTATCATGGTCGGAGAAAAATGACTAGTGGATACAGCGCTCGGCTGCGTGTTCTAGAGGTCATCATCAGCTCATTAAACGTCCCCCATCGGGGGGCACGAGCCCCCCGATGGGGGCCTACCGGGCCTACCCGTACGCGGCTGTATAGGCCTTAGTCGTCCGCGCGGGCCCAATTCGAGTTGGCCGACTTCACGCACAACCTTTGAATCTCTTCGCAGGCGTCCGGAGGTATTCTCACGATGTTTTCCTTCACCGTAAGAGCGACGGATAACGTACATGTAATTTCCAAAATTAAAAAAGCACATTGGTACGTGGCGGGATTTGAACCTCAGCCCTCCCGTTAGGAGGGCAGTCCACACAAACCACCGACGCTCTGTGTGTGTTCTAGAGGTAGTCGGTTCGAATCCCGCGGGGAAACGTAATTTTGTGCGATATTTCATAGATTGATTAGGATATGCCAGGCAGAATCACGTGATTGTCCGAAAAAAGATATCTCTTCTTCGGCTCCAAGGTTGGTCCCAGCTACAATCATAGTATAGTAATCGTTAATACCAACCAATCCGCATGGGGCCCGCGTGATGGGATACCAGCCCAATTTCGCCATGCTGTACGGGAAGGCCTGTGCCCTGCAGTGGGCTGTTATAGGCTAATGATGACGATGATGTATGCCAAAATGTGATTTTCTGTTGTTTCTTCAATGTAATTTTGGTTTTCTTAAACAGACTCTTTGAGCGTCATTTCTTTATACCATTAAAATTATATGGGTCGATAAATGATGATTAAGTTGTTGCATCTAATCAGCTTCTCGTGATTACACGCTGCAACCACTGCGCCTAAGGGCTCTTGCACATGACGCGAAATATTGAGACGCTTATTTGTATATTTAATCACGTTTACCATATATAATCATGTATATAATGACGACCATGTGCGTTGAGAGGTCGACTGCAACATCAAGGTTCCGGGTTCGATGCCGTGTATGAACATGTCTGTTTGTATTGGTCTGGGTGTTTTCTATGTAAAGTATGTATTTACAAAAAAGAAAAGTATTTGTTTAGTACCTAGACTACAGGTTTCCCGCTTAACTTGGGGCTAGATGGCGCTGTGTGAATGTCAATGGATACTATATTTATTTATATATTTAATCACGTCTACCAACCATTTGTGGTTGACAGTGCGTTCTGCTCGTAATAATTATACAGAACTGAAATTAACTTAGTAAGTTAGTTAGATACCTTAGTTTAAATAGTAAAGAAAAGCAAATATTGCACCGAAAAGATACACAGGCATAATTATAATTACATTCCCTGACCCCCACACTACGCAAAGCCTATCTTGAGGGGGAAGCACACGAATAACTGTTACTCAACTTAGTATTTTCAAACCATTGTTTTTAGCTTAACAAATTGGAGCGTTACCTACAGTTTAGTTGGAGGGCGCTCGCCACTTATCCGGTGAAGTTGTAAAGGACACCTGCAAGGATTTGAAACAAAATTATCTGAACTTTTAGAGGTTCAAAGTTGCTATGAAAACCCTTCTAGGAGAAAAAAAGGATTCCTCTATCGCTTACACTTAAAGAATGCAATTTTCTCTAAAATTAACATTTGTATACCCCTTACGAATAAATATTTACTTATTATATATATAGTTACTTACTTACAAAACATTTATAGGTATATTTTTGTAATGAATCAGAATGGCTCTCATTAAAATACAAACAGCGTCCCCTCGCAATGTAAAGGCGTCCTAAGGAACTCATTTTGTCAAAAAATATTCAAATATAAAACAATATTGTTGCAAATTCCAGTCGATAGATGGCATCGTGTCCATAAGGCGTCGTTACAACCAAAATCATTTACCATCAAATGAGCCGTTTTCTCGTATGCCTGCTATAGCATAATTTTTTCAAAAAATCGAGATTTTGACGCAGATATATTTTGTTTGCTTACACGGCTACTTTGAATTTGTAATTTATGTGCCACTCCATTATCTCCTTCTTGAATTTTCGATCTAGTTATTATACGTGCAAAATTTTAAAACCGGCCTTGTACTTTTAGCTTACTTCAGTATTTTTATTTATTTGTAGGTACGTAAAAAGAGTGAGTATTCTTTATTGTTTGTTAATTATCTTCGTAAACAATCATAATCATAAGAAAATTCATTACTTGCTTGATGCTTTACTGGCGAGGTCGGATGGTTCAAAATTATTAACTATCCGACCAAGTTGGAGATATCAGGCGACAAGACTTACGTGTATTTTTTATGTTACTTAGTGAACTGGACGGCCAGGACGCTCACCTGATGATAAGTGATTCGCCTGACCATGACAAAGCGGCATTGAAGGAGACCAACAACTGATTAACATTATTCTCCATCAACATCACAACATCGACCGTCAATGCGGCGGCGACCGTGATAAGGTCGTCTGGATCGTCTATCACGTCCCGTGGTCGCCGACGTTTACGCGCGCGAGGTGAATTGTTGTTATTTGTTGCTGTTATATAATCAGCAGAGGAGACAAAATATAGAAGATTATTCGTATTTTATTTACATATGAGTACATCCGTAAACCAGCGTGCCCCTTCTGTCGAACTTGCATGGCTGTAATTGGTTGAGGGTCGCGTGCGCAGGCACACGCCGCGGGCCCACCGTTCGCCATTACAGCTAACCATACAGGCCACCCTGTAACTGCATTATACTATACTTAATTGCTTCTTTAGAATACTTTAACTCTAAACGCTTGTACATTGCTTCTGTTTCTGCCAATTACATACGATTTTGAGTAACAACGTAATGTGGTTTATTAAAATTACCCGAAAGTATCCAGTCAAGTTTTGGGTTTAATAGTTGGTATGGTAAATTTGGAGGCAGATGTGTTTCGGTCTATGGAACAGGTGAGACTGAGAGTATGGAGTACGGTGAAACTTATTTGGTTATTACTTGCAGGTTTGAGGAATATGAACATTTTGGACAGACTATTTTTTACGACTTGGCATTTCGACAGCCACTACTACGCGTCTACGAGATCCTTGTACAGTACATTTATGACCATTAACATGTATGTTTTGGGTCTGGGTGTAGTTCATGATTACTTTAATGATACGTCAGCAGATGTAATATTATTTTAAGAGATAGTGGAAGCCCGGCTTGAAGACAGCATAGTTTTTGAACTATATGCCCTGCCCATTGCTATGTTCTATGTAGGCTTGGTTTCCGCACTTAGTCCGTGCAGTGGACCATTGTGCGTGAGCCATGGCGGCCTTCTGGTCACTTAGGGTAAGTTCCACAGATATATCAGTCACTTTAGTTCTTTTTTATGTCATAAGTGAACGGGAGTATCAGTGCGATCACCTGGTGGTGTGTGATATGCTTCACTAGAACTGATACCTTACAAACTGATACCTTAGTGTATAAACAAATAATAGATAACAGTATGTAGTCATTATTTTCCCTCAACACTGCTGTGCACCCGTCGCCCGAGACAGATGTTAGGTCTCTTATATCCGGTATTTTAATAGCTACAGTGCTCTCATCGTGAAACACAGAAGTACAAAACAAACCTATTGCATGAGACGATATCGGGCACTGCGGTGGCACCTACCTAGATGACTTCTAGGTAGGTGCCACCGCACGTACCAAGTCTACCACCTAGTAACATACTCGTACATAAGTTATAGTTCATGTACTTACGTTACCTACCAGTGAATATATCGCGTAGAGAACCCCGTCAATACCAATGCGTGTTTCCTCTTCATCAGCTATCGATATATAATCGTTTACAAATAGACCAATTTTAAAAGGTGTTAAAATGGGAAGCAGATGGCAGCGAAGGCATGATTGCGTAAATATCTATAATTTTGGGAAAACGAAAAAACCTTTGGCACGAAACGTTTGGACTGTATTTTGATGTTTGTCTATTTTTAGATTTGGTAGCAAATTGGATACGATTGGTAGGATATCTTTTAAAATGTGTGCTTTATATGTATGTATGGACCTAACCGTAAACGTTTTTAATAAATTCAAAAACGTTTTCAGTTTGATCCCTAGTTTATTTTTACTAATACTTTGGAATATTAGAAATCAGTCTAATTAATCAGTCAATCATCGTCGACAGCTAGACACATAACTTTTTATTTGGAGCCGGATACTATCCGGACTAAACTCGCTTGGTGGGTGACAATCCAATCTCTAAAACTAAAACACAACAGTTATAAATAAACCATTAGTCCCGGATCAGCAAAAAGTCAATCAACAAATCAGAGCCCGCAAAAAGCATCCTTTACGTTTCCGGACCAGCAAAATGAACATCGCGTGATCTCGACACTCTGCATTTCACACATGCTCTTTCCGGTGAAGCGATTATTCTCTGTCGAGTGGTGACCATGGTTTTGGAATATATATACCGTTTTACTGAAATAATTTACTAACTTTATAATTTTGTCTTCACGATGGCTCGGTAACTTTACAGTTGTCATTATCTCGGGCGTACAAGTATTCTACGAGTACAATAGTCAGGCTAATACAATAGGCGGACCAAGGTAAGGTTTACTAGGTGAAAGAAACAAAGCTGGGCCGTATAGATAGGTTAAATTCTATAACCATACTACGGCCAAGCGAATTTCGTATTTCTTCTACGACCAAGGTTAAGGGCTGTTAAATTAAATATCTCTCTCATTTTTCAACCTATCGTAGTCCACTGGAAAAAAGTCTCCCCCATTTTACGCCAGATATCTCGGTCCGCTGTTCTCATCCACCAGCGACCCTTCGTAAGTCGTCGGTACATCGGGCCGGAGGGCGTCCTACGCTACGCTTGCCAAGACGCGGTCTCCCCTCGAAAACTCGTCTGCTCCAACGGCTATAGATTCTGCGACATACATGACAAGCCCACTGACATTTCAACTTGCTGATCCGGCGGGTTATGTCGGTAACTTTAGTTCTCTTATATAATTATTTCTGATCTGATTATTAAGACCCCGAACATATATCGCTCCATTGCCCGTTGAATGACTTTAACCTTGTGAACCATTCCCGCAGTCAGTGTCCATGTTGAACCCATTCCTTGATCTTTCAAATGATAGGAATAATGATATGGTCTTCCATATCATAGTTAAAGGATCACCCAAACTGCGTTAACGACTAGACTGACCACACAGATCGCCATCTATCTAAAGAATCTATTGTGTCTGGCGCTTTAAGGCGTCATTGGCGGTCAAAGGAATAAGCTGCGTATGCAAGCACGGGTAGAATGCATTGCTAAAGTATCCCTATTAGTCTGTAACCATGGCCACTGAATATAATTTGGAAGGCGTGCGTTAAGGAGCAGTGGTTAGGAAGGCGACCGCAGAAATTAGAGCAAATTTTTCCCGTGACGAACATGCGCTCTGAGGGCCTGCGTAGGGCTTCGCAAATAACAATAATTATGACAATGAGGTCGTTGATCTCAGAGACAGATTTCACAAATTAAGAAAATATGTTAATACTATTTAATAATATACCCCAAAAAAAATTTGTTACTAGAATACAGATTTTTTTGACCCTGTAACCTCTAGGAGATAAAATAGAAAACCAATTTTTATTTATTACATTGGGATTTAAAAGAAGAAATAATATGAACTAATCCATTCCAATCTTCGATACAAATACTCCAAAGACGCAATCAGTCCTACGCCCAATCCATATATTCGGTCCATCGGTATCCACACGCAAAAACGACAGAATCAAAATTCTTCGAGCAGCCATCTTTTATGTATGCGCCCCTTTCGACTAACAGGCGTAATTTTTTCCGGTAAACAATCACTTTTGTCCGAAAAATGCGAGACGGGAAGAAGACATAAAAAGGTCAGCGGGATTGTCTTTGGAATTTTTTCGCTTCTTATTGAACCGCTCATAAATATCTGCTTCATCGAGATGTTGTGTGAAATGGGTGAAAATCGTTTAAAATGTAAATTGTTCGAGTTTCCTACATCGTGTGTTAAGTATACTCGTAGTAACAGTAAAATGAGAAAAAAAATAAAGAAAGAAATGCTTTATTCTAAATATGATTGCACTTTATTTTAAACTAGCTTGTTCCCGCGGCTTCGCTCGCATTAAATTCGGGATAACACGGTACTTTCATTATTACATAGGATTTCCCCTCCCTCCAACTTTAAAGGTTCGGGGTCAATTCAGAATTTTTTATTAGCAAAAAATATGTTATAGTGAGCTAACCTTAAAAGATAGACATATGCTGTCGCGGACTTTTTTGTAGACCTTTAAAAGGAGAACAATACTTTCATACATGACTTTTGTGTAACTTTAACCGTTTACGCAGCGTACGCAGCGGAAGCTCCAAGTATGAAAAAATACCCCCGATTTTGAAACATTTTTCATTACTGCTCAGCTTCTATTACTCGTAGCGTGATGATATATAGCTTATAGCCTTCCTCGATAAATAAGCTATCTAACACTGAAAGAATTATTCAAATCGAACCAGTAGTTCCTGAGATTAGCGCGTTCAAACAAACAAACAAACTCTTCAGCTTTATATATTAGTATAGATATATTTTTGTTTGACTTCTTTATTTTTAATCATTGTGTATTTTTTTCTTTTCCCTAAAATTCTATTGTGATGTACTTTTCGGTCACCCATTCGACGATATTACTATAGTTGTTTGACAAGTGGGATCGTCAATGCACTAGCTGATTCACATTGAATGGAGGAAACATAAGAAATTTTATAATTTAGTTTAAAATTTTATAGTTTAGGTTTTATTTATGTCTAGGTATATTTTGAATATCCATCCAATGCCATCATAGTTTAACTTATTAATCGTTAGCCGAAAGGGCTTGTGTATTGAAAGAAAAACATGTGTTTACAAGGGAAACGTGTTTACAAATTATATTTAAAAAGGAATAAAATATTAATCATAAAAAATAAAGGAAATGACCCAGTGGCCAATCATGTGAAGACAGACACACCAGACATACCACCACACAGCAAATATAGAAAAATATGTTTATAGTCCAAATTAAAAAATATAAAACATACAATTCAAATAAATATAAAAATAAGCACTGATTACCTAAATTCCATTTTGAAACAAGAATAATTGTTCATTCAACTTTTCTTGAAACGTACTTGGGTGTACCAAATACGTTTCAAGGTAAATCGTTATTTATATTCTGTGTGATTGTGGTACTCCGCAGACAACGGAGCATCTCCTGTCTAGTCTGAACTTTCCATCTTCATATGGTTTCTGGGTCCTCTAAATGGCAAATGAAAATGTGATCGAAGTGGTTCAATATTGGTCGTATTTTAATATTTAACTTTAAAAGCCATGACGATAAGTAGAACAAGTAGCTATTTTGCTTAAAGTTAAAAGTCTCGTATTTCCCGCAGCACAGATATGATTGGCTCGGTGGAATGACCGCTGCCGCTGGGAAGTATTGCGCTGACAAAAACGACCCTTTTGTTCAGAGGGCCGCGTGAGTTTCCGTCAAAAAATGTCATATCACACGCCGCACCTTGGAAAATTTCACAATCGCTCAAGTATTTAAGGGTGGTTTTATGGGTATACTCGAGTGGAATGTTTGAATTGAGCCGAGAAAAATTATGGACTCTCGCGGGGATTCTCCTACATCCTTTTATAGCAAAATTTCTTGCGCTGGACATAATTTAAATACTCTCACATACGTTGACATCAATTTGGCCAGGTTTAAATTTTGTATCGTATTAACGGGGCGACTAGTGAAAAGAAAAACAAATGGAATCACAACCTCTGTTGAGAACGAAGGAGTTTTACATAGAGATTTTCAAAAAAGTCAAAATGCTATTAAAGTGTCCCATTTTGGCTTCCTCTTTAGTCTATCTCAGTCCATTACTGGACATTGGCCTTCCCATTTGCGCCAGATATCCTGATACTCTGCTTTTCTTATCGAGCCTTTGCCAGCGACCTTACGCAAGTTGTCTATCCATCGGGCTGAAGGGTGTCTTACTTAAATTCTTTCACCACACCATTAATCACCAACAGCCATTAGTTCTTAGATGTTCGTGACCAGCCTAAGACCACTTTGCTGCGATCTGTGTCGGTAACTTCATAAAGTTTCCGTTAGAGAAATATCTCTAACGAAAAACATCTTTTCTTGATTGATTTTATCGCTGAGATAACTTAAGAGAAGACCCTTAAGATACTTTTTTATGTTAAAAGTGTACAAGACGGCCAGGAGGCTCACCTGGTGATAAGTGACACGCCCAACCATAACAGAGCAGTATTGAAGGAGACTAACAACTCATAAACAGTTATTATTCTCTCCATCAATGCCGCACTGCGCTTGTCACCCGAGACAACAGATGCTAGGTCTCTTATACCCGGCAATTTTACTGGACTTTAAACTTGTAAACCAATACCACATTTAGTGTTCATGTCTCAGCTATATTTGAAAACACGGGTAGGACTTATTGCGCTAATACTTAGCGAGAAATTATGACGTCACTAACTTACCGAATGCCCCCAAACCCAAATGAAGCTTCTTACTCGTACTAATTTCCCCCTCGAAGCTATGAAGGTCAAATGGGATAGTTTTGCCCAAATAAACGCCATTAACGCGTATTTATTGATTTTTTAAAGATTTCATAGGCACTATGCTAAAGTATAACAATATGATAAGCATTTAATACTAATTCAAATCTCCATATATGAGTAATCAGTTTCAACAACTTCACGTTAATAGGATACTTTTATTATTTTCCAGGTTCAAAACGCCAAATACGATTTTGTCATTTGTGTTTTACAGAGAGCTCATTCAGCGCCATCTAGCCAAAATAAGCATTCAGTCTATAATATGAGAACTTAACAACACACAAATGTGTAATGCCCGGGGATTGAACCCAGCACCTTTGGTATAGTAGCCTACGTCTCGATCACCACAATTAATTCTTGATTCATGAGAATTAGCCGTTGATCAGGTTAGATCAGCTTATAAGTCCTGAGCTTTCCTAAATTCTTAAACTGAAATTGGTTGTAAATTGAAAATAATTCAAATACACTATAATTAATAACAGTGCCAATTACCCAATTAAAGTAACATTTGGCAGTCCACTCAATCAACTTGATTCATACGCGAACAGGGAAAGCACTAAGTACTCCGAAAGCCGGTCGTCCGGCGGCGTCTAGATCAAAAAACCCTCCAAATATGAAGTCATGATAAAACCGCGGATCTCATCAAAATACCGATAATGAGATCACATTTCAACGACACGGTATCGCAGTGAAAATTACCACAGTACCGGTTCTTGGGGTAGGGCTGGCGATTTCAGGGTTTAGAGTTCTACTACTCTGATACTCTCTATTTTCCTAGCAGTAGTACACATGGGGATCATGAAAGAAGCCTTCCCCAAGATATACCTCGAAATCGTATACGTATATCGGGCGAACCCTGGCCACAGCAATTCTAAAAACTAACAAATACTAAAAATGATTTTGCCATCGATACGCTAAGAAGAAGTACACATGTTATAAGGCTCGTTATGAATCAGAAAAAATAATTTCTTCGATTTTACCGAAGGAACTATTAAAACTTAATCATAATCATAATAAAGCTGCAAAGTGCATCAGTTATCCGTCTCACTTGCGCGGACTTAAATGCAATGCACAGACATGGAATGTTGACCGACCAATACTGGCACAGAAAAAATACGCCATGGGCGGATTGGACAACAGATTTTTTTTCCAATAAGATAAAATAGATATAAATATAGAATAAAATTACTTTTGCAACGCTTGGAATTCATCATCAGTGCAGGTACATCGGTGGGCATTATTAATTTTGTACTACTGTACCAGGTTGGAAAATAAGAGTCAGATTACATAAAAGTCAGACCTACTTTTATTGCCAAGTTTCTTACCTTTAGGGTTCGTTGATCTTAGAGTTATTGTCGTTTACTTAATAAATTGTAGACGTGATACTGAATCGCCTAGGTTGGTACCACCGCAGTGCCAGATATCGTCCCGTGAAACTGGAGTGTTTTGCACTTTTGTGTTTCGGATGAGGGCATTGTAGCTAGTAAAATTACCGGGTATAAGAGACCTAACATCTTTTGTCTCTGGTGTCGGTCACAGTGCGGCATTGACTGAGAATAATAACTGTCTATCAGTTGTTGCTCTCTTTCAATGTCACTCTGTCATGATGAGGCGTATCACTTATATATAAAAAATCCGGTAGGTACGTATGATTTCTTTAATGACCTCTACTATTGTTTTATTTTTGATAGGCAAAAAAGCAAACGGATCACCTCATAGTTCTTTTAACCCACTATACGCCGGGAATCCAAACACAATAGAAAATATATTGTGTCTATCGCCTTAAGGTGTCATTGGCGGTTATAGGGCTAAACTGGTGTTATGGAATGATAGATAAGAACTTACTTTCTAGTTTATTTCGAAAACTTTGGAACCGTGCGTCAGCTTAGGTATGGCTTATGCTACTGAGCTGTTCCAAGCAATGGCTTAATTTCGTGTCTCTATCAACGCAATAAATTACCACGTCAAGTCATCGACAGCCCTGTTTTGCTGCAAGAAACACCGTGGAATATTGCCGTATGCGCTAATGACGTGCGCTTCTGCGCTTTAATTGCGATCAAACAGACAGACAAAGATACTTTTTGACCCCTGAAAACCTTATCATCAAAGCCTTAAGGATCAAAACTGTGTAAACTGGAGACAAGTTTGTATTATGTCGACGAGTTTTGCCGCATTGACTCCATGTAAAATGTATGAAGGCTCATCACGAGAGGGGACAAAAACTGCAGCAACGGCGATCCTCCTGATTGGTGTCCCATCTGAATGGGCATCATATCATAATGTTGGAATACCGCTGTGCAACAGTGAATATGCATATTGGAAATAACTGCATTTCAATCATCACGCATTAAAGATAACTTATAAACACTTATGTACCAAATATTCTGTAAAATATAACCGAGTGTAAGTGCTATCTTCATTTAATTTAAGGCTATTTAAAAGAATGGAGTTAAGTGTAAAAAATATGTTCGCATGATAATGTTTTCAAGTATACCTACTCGATTTTTAATTTCTTCAGTACTTACCTAGTAAATACAAATCTAAAAAAAAGGTTCTCGAGTGGCGTCCGTGTACACGAAGCAAGCAACAGAAAACGAAGCGTAGGCCAGTCTCAAACAGGTAGTCCATCTGTTTGGGACCGGCCTACTGACCTGGTTAAGGTGGTGGGCAGATGGATGTCAACTGCAAAGGATCGGTCTGCGTGGAAATCATTAGGGGAGGCCCTCGTTCAGCAGTGAACGTTCTAGGTTGTAATGATGATGCTTATGAAATATAAATCGAATTAGACGTCTCATGGGAGGCATTCCACGCCAAGGACAGGTAAATAAAGTCAATGTTTCCGATTTTCGATAATTTTGGTGAAATTATACCTATGTATGCCCTTAACTAGATACTAAATATTTTTATTATATAGTATAAAGTATATTTATTGAGTCGCGCCATTTTAATGTTTCCACCTATGAGCGGTGTATAGTATATTTGACGGCCATTATTCAGTATAAAGAAAAGATAATCACAAAATATTAGTATTGAGGTGTATAGAGCATTAGACAAGCTTTATTTGTGTTTTTAGATTAATTTTTTTTTATTAATTTTTATATTTTTTAAGTATTAAAATTAATAAAAAAAAATTAATCTAAAAACACAAATAAATTATCGTAAAACGCATAAGCAACTCGGAGACTAAAAAAATTGAAAATATATATGTAAATGTTATTTGATTACAAATATTATTGTTTATTTTTGACCTGAAATGTTAAATTATAAATACTGAAGTATAAAAGATCGCTCTATTCTATATTTTTATTTTGGAACCGCGATCTAGCGTGACATGGGCAGTGGAGCACTGGCCGCCCGCTTGTCGCCGGCCGGCACTTTATTCACTCTAGTTTCTAAACCATTCCCGTGCCCATTATGTAGTTTGGCAGACATTAACTGCATTAATTTATCAATGTTTAGACATAAAATAAAAAAAAATGAAGCTGGTCCACGTTTGTTAAATTTCACTTAGAAGAATAAAAAATACTAAAAAAATATAAAAATAAATTAAAAAAATATAATATGAAAACACACAAATAAGGCTTGTCTAATGCTCTATATACTTCAATACTAATATTGTGTCATTATCTTTTCTTTATACTGAATAATGGCCGCCAAATATACCATACACCGCTCATAAGTGGAATCTTCAAAATGGCGTAACTCAATAAATATACTTCATATTTACCTACTGTATTTTCAAAATACCCTACAATGTGTTTTTATTTTTGTTGTGTAGATGTACTTATTTTATACACAATTTATTTTAATTATGAATGCCACGATATTATTCTTAAAAAGGATCACTGTAAGAGGTGGAGGGTTGATAACCTGAAATACAGGAGTCATCCTAGTCCGGGTGTCAACCCACCATAAGTATTTAATTTACTGTGTTGTAATTTATGTTTGTAAGCTTGTGATTTATGGTGAGAAATAAACTTATTATTATTATGTTTTCGAAATCCTTAAGATCCACGGGCCAAATAGTGGCCCGGTCCTTTGGAAGGCATGTGTGGGGCCGAAGCCAACAGCACAGAGGCCTTTTTTCGAATGTTTAATCTATGTAAGTGTTATTATTATATAATAAAAATATTTAGTATCTAGGTCGAGGGCATACATAGGTATAATTTCACCAAAAATTATCGAAATCGGAAACATTGACTTTTTTTGCCTATCCGCTTGGCGTGGAATGACCCATGTATTATATTTGCTGTGCCCTTGCAGAGCGACACATGTATACCTACTGGAATGGAAACCTCGATGGCTGATTGTTGTAGGCTGTTGCCTTCCGATCTGGGTAGGGCAGGTTCTTTTTTATTAATAAAATTACATCTACAGACTCAAGGTCCGTACTCTTTTTAGTTTAAGATTATTTTGTAATGTTAGTGCTCCGCGCATGGGTTAAAGGGGGAATGGGATAACAGTCAGAATTAAAATAACTAAATATTTACATTAGGTAAAGTAGGGGGATGAATAATATAAAATAAAGGGAATAAATAACATCATAAATACTCTCTCTCTCTCTGTTTTATATTTATATGATAATAGTAGCAATAACTCTTACATTATTTAAGTCTTACTCTTCATTATTACAATTAGAACTTAAAATTAATACATTTAGCGATGTCCATGTGGCCACCACCGATGCACTTCTTTAAGGTGCAGATGTTGAGGTGGATGGACCAGGGGAGTGGGCCTCTTTTTGGCTTTGTCTCTCCGATGCAATGAGTTTGTTTAGGATTGCATCATCCCCCCTCTTAGTTAGTAGGGTAGTGCAGGTTCAAATCCCGCCACGTACCAACGTCTTTTCGAATTGGGCCGGAACACACCTCCCGAGCCCAATGCAGATTGATTGATATTAACGACTACCATCATACAAGTAACCGATTAGATCGGAACCGGAATCGAAGTCTGAACGTGGCTTTCAAAGCTTGAAAATACTCAAAATTTTATTACGGACACCCATCCTGAATTTCCTTTGAGACACTAGGTGATTATAGAAGTAAAAGCTACTTACCATTAGTGAGAAGACTGCTTAGGTACTGAGATATATCACAATTGCTAAAAATTATCAATTGGCTATAACTTTGCCTTCTCACATGATATTATCTAATGATAGAAATGGAACTGTGCCGCCTATTCAATTTTGTTCCAGTGTATATGCACCCTATAAATAAGGTTCATAAAAAACCTAAAAATGAAAATTTAAGGAAATTTATCAATTATTATTAAACGTACCTTCAGGTGTCGGCAGCATGGACTAGTAATAATTAAAGAGAGAAAGAAGAGATGCTTTAAATCGCATTGAATTTAACGGATACCTGTGATTTGAGGTAATGGAGGCTCGATGAGCACCCATCAACGAAAATACTTTCACTTGATTGGTACATTGAAAGATGGTAATAAACCAATTTGTAATGATTTGAATAATTCTATAGATCTCGCCGTCTCATCGTCGTTCAACAGTGAACATTTTAGGCTGTAATGATGAAAGATCGTCTCGTAATATTTGATTAATGGCTTTACGTTTATTATGTTTATTTTTTAAAATGGTTTAGTCCACTTTCCGCTCCTTGGCCCCTAAAAAAAGATTTGCTCATTGGTTGCGACCCCTAAATATGGTCCATACTAGGCCTCAAGGGGATGAAATAAATTTATGGAAAACAAAGTTTCTAGCACGTGACTAAAATAGTAAACAATGAGTATGACATAAAATTATGGGAATCAATGTGAAATGAAATGAAGTGAAAAAATATTGATTGACCTTTTTAAAAAATTACAATGGAATAAGACCCTTAAAAACTAATACAGATAATGTTAAGGATAATAATAATATAAAAACTTATAATGAAGAGGTCAAAAGGTCCCATCTCAGCTTGTGTTGGAGCGGCGCCCATGGCAAGCGTCGCAGCAACGCTAATTTTTCAGAATAATGATATATAATTACTCTAAAAACAATGAATAAGGATTTGAACATAAAATAGAACTACCGAAAAAATATGTCAAAATAAAGTGAAAAATATTATAACGTACATATAATTTCGGCGGGATTTGAAACTGCGCCTTCGCGGTCGGATGACAACATTTCATATCATTGAGCCGCTGACACTCAACAAGTTAAGGTATACCGCCCTAGAAAGCACGGGACCATCTTTTTTTCGGTGATAGGTAATACAGCCTACAATGTCCTACCCGAATTGAAAAATGGCACAAAGTGACTTTCTACATACCGTTTATCCGTTAAGTGGATGAACTTTAACACGATATCCCTAAGGCATATCAGTAATCATATACCAAACTGTAGTCGCGTTCAATTAATATGCCGTATTGTACCAAACCTCGGCCGTATGACCTAAATTTTCAACTTTAACCGAAAAAGATGATCCTACAGCCTTCGAGCAATCCTTTGAAATGCGTGCTCCGATAGCGTGTATGTCAGTCAAAAGAAAACAACATAGCTTTTGGCATTATTTAAACATACTACCTCCCTTTGAGCTTCGACTACCGTATTAGTGAAATCTCTGCAAAGAAATTCAGTTATCCAAATTAGTGTTGTCGAACTGTCGATTAAAATATCGATACCTAGTTGGTTGTATTTCATAGTATAATTATTAACTGAGCTTATCTAGTGGCACAAAACTTAACATATAATTGATTGTTCCGATTGTTGTTACAATATTTATTATTTTATCAACAAGAATTTCAATAGTTAATTTGATTTTGAGTTTGTATTATGATTACCCATAGTATAATGATTAAGACGTCAGCTACCAAGGGTTCCGCATTCGATCCCAAAGCAGTACAACTATTTGTGAGCATGAGCATAGATATTGGTATTTATCTGGATGTACTTATATAATATTAAGTATATATTTATCCGTAAGCTCCTCGCCTAAATTGGAGCTAGTTGCTAATGTCAGGAGATATAGAGCGTCGGTAGCTCAGTGGTGTGGACTGTCGCCTTCCTACCGGGAGGGCTGAGGTTCAAATCCCGACACGTACCGATGTATTTTCGAATTTTCGAAAAATATATGTACGTTATCCGACGCTCTTACGGTGAAGGAAAACATCGTGAGGAAACCTTCATGCACGCCTGCGAAGAGATTCGAAGGTTGTGTGTGAAGTCGTCCTATCCGCACTGGGCCCGCGTGGACGACTAAGGCCTAATCACCCTATACGGGTAGGCTCGTGCCCCTCGGTGGGGACGTTTAATGAGCTGATGATGATGATGATGATAGAAAGAAAACATTAATTAAATCTTAACATCGCATGTGACAAGTTAACAACGTGATATTATACAATATATATATATATGCTAGTGAGCTATAAGCGATAAGACCGCCTAAATTTCATTTTTTTTCTCTCAATCTATTATGTTCTATGTGTGTAATACAACAACAAATATGTGGCGTGCTTCGACGTCTAGACTAAACAGTCTCACTCAGTATAAGCCAGGGCCCCCTACGAGCGGACCCTGACGCTGGTTTTCAATGAACATATTATTTCATTACTATATACAAGCGTTGATATTATCGACACATAGCAACGGGCTATCAACCTGGGCTATCGATAAACAATCAACAATGAGCTATCGATCGGCAACACTAATCCAAGTGGAGGTACGCGTGCGCCTCGTGTCGGGCTCTGTAATGACAGGCCGGTAGTAAGTAATGACGTAAACGATCTTGGACACCCGCCTGTCACAAAATATGCACTTCAGAAATTAGCCTAGTCCAGGGGTTGACTGCAATCTCCACTGCCCTTGGAATGACAAAGAGCGTTATCGGGTCGGCAACGAATTCTAGGGGGTAGACTCGATACTGAGTCGTCTAGGTAGGTACCACCGCAGTGCCAGATATCATCCCGTGAAACAGGAGTGCTATGCACTTTTGTGTTTCGGGATGAGGGCACTGTAGCTAGTGAAATTACCGGGTATAGGAGATCTAACATCTGTTGTCTCGGGTGACGGGCGCAGTGCGGCATTGATGGAGGATAACTGTCTGTCAGTTGTTGGTCTCCTTTCATGCCGCTCTGTCATGGTCTGGCGTATCACTTACCATCAGGTGAGCGTCCAGACCGTCCTGTACACTTATAACATAAATTAAAAAAAATATAGGATCGGTTTTGATGCAGATACAATATAATAAATATGGCACTTGGAGTTTTGTCCGAGATAGACTGCTTACGAAGGGTCGCTGGTGAAGGCTAGATGGGGAAAGCGGAGGACCGGGATATCTGGCGCAAAATGGGTGAGACTTATGTCCAGCAGTGGACTGCGATAGGTTGAAGAGAGAGAAAGACCGCGTGAGAGAATAGATTGATGCAGTTACCTATTACCATTAACTGTGAGGATTTCAGTGATCAGTATCTTATTAAAAACTATTATATACTCGTATATACCCAAAATCACAGCGTAGGACACCGCCCTAGGCTCGATTGAGAGACGTCTTACGAAATGCACCACTGTACTAGGTGGTAGACTCGGTACTGAGTAGTCTAGATAGGTACCTCCGCAGTGACAGGTAACTTCCCGTAAAATAAAAGTGTTATGCACTTTTATGTTTCGGGAAGAGGGCACTGTAGCTAGTAAAATTACTGGTTATAAGAGACCTCAATCTGTTGTCTCGGATGACCGATCGAAGATCAGTGTTGACGAGATAATGACTACCTACTGTTATTAATTTCCCTCAACATTGCTTCTGTCATGGTCAATCGTATCACTTAACACAAGGTGAGCGCACTGACCGTCCTGTTCAAAGGACTGGACGAGGCAAATGGAGGATCTAGATATCTTGCGCCGACTAAGGTGGACCCATGTTAGCAGTTGAATAAGATTAATGAAGATAAATTAAACTAAAGAATTAATGTTAATAATAACTTTATTTCCCTTAAGTCTATTACAAAGTTGATTATTACTTATATAACTCAAAAAAGGAAAAATAACCACTTCTTCTGGACCTAACACTAGGTTAATCCTGTCACTTGAGGGTTAAATGCTGACTGAATTTCCAGTACTGACATATAGACATCTGCGAACAATTACATATTTACATGAGAAAATTACAAAAGATGTATTGTTACGTTATGTATATGTAATGAACAAGTAGTTCAAAACTACATTTATAAACCCTAAAAACAAATTCAAAATGCACTCGAGCTCCTGGTGTTAGTTCAACATTCGTACATTTGATGGGCCAATCAGCTAATAAACATTTTTGGTTATTAGACACAATAAATATTTTTACCACTACCATTAGTAAATTCGGACACGCATCCTGCTTGAATTGTCCCTTATTACGGGTAATGACATGGTACAAATCTAAACCTGACGTCCTCTTAAAAACCTAACTCCGTTTATGTTATTTTGTGAAGGAAACCTTCTGGCTCTTCTCTCTCTCTCTCTCTCTCTCTTCAACCTATTGCAGTCCACTGCTGGACATAGGTCTCCCCCATTTTGCTCCAGACATCCCGGTCCTCCGCTTTTCTCATCCAGCTTCCACAGCGACCTTTCTTGCTCTTGGTAAGTGGAAACCATTAGCAGTAGATAGTCAATTCAGAATAACTCAGTAAATTGACCAAGGAGTAGGATACTGCAATCCATTTTTATATGCATTTATATGTATATAAAAAAAGACATTTTTCCTATACCTAGTCCGCATTGCATGTCGTGGCAACCTATAAGTAAGTGGACTTAGCTTTAATTTTATGTTTGTTCTAATCTCTTGTTGTTTATATCAGTGTTTATCTTGTTGGTTGTCCTAATAAATAAATAAATAAATAAAAATAATTAAAAATAGTAATAAGTTTCTGTCAACATTGCCCTCTGTTAGGTCTCTCGTACCCACAGACATCAGAATATACATTAGACTGGACAAGCCGCCAAGTTTATAGGCAGTCCCAGTGTCGCAATTTCTGTGCGGTTGTTACCTGTGAAAAGTTATTATATTTCTTGGTAAATTTACCGATTCATTGCGATGATGGCATGTTGCAATTGCACAGGGTGGCATTTTGGAAAAAAACGGTAATCCCTTCTAATATTCATGCGTCTTGACTCGTCTCACAGAGCGATTAATATTCGTACACGTACTAGCTACAATGTCCTCTTTTCGAAACATAAGATATATAGGACTCCTATTTCATGGTTTATTGAGAGACTGAATGAGAGGTGTTGACTGTTGTCTTGCGATCTGGAGGGCCCAGGTTCAAATGCCGGCACGTACTAATGTTTTTCGAATTTTCGATTTACGCTTATCCGACGCTCTTACGGTGAAAGACAACATCGTGAGGAGGATGAGGAACCTGCGCAGGCCTGTACACCCTTACGGGTAGGCTCGTGCCCCTCGGTGGGGACATTATAATAAGCTGATGATGATGACTCACTCGTACGACCACAAACAATCTTCTTCACACATGTAAACTGCCTCCATTACTGACATCTTAACGAATTAAAAACTCCAAGAAAGATATATTTTAAAATTATAAAATCTTTCACCGTAATGCATTCAGTCAGTAAGTGTTTTTTCGTCAACAAATCAAAAAGCCAAAAAGCCACTGCCACTTTTAATCTAAATGGCCAAGAAAAAAGTCACATCAACCCTATAATGTCATGATCTAAATCCAATAAAGTGATCCCTAACCCTCAACTGCTATCGGGGTCTGGACAACCTGCGACGCGCGGTGGGGCGCAACCCTCCAGCGACCACCCCCGGTACAAAAGACCACCCATGGGACATTATCTAATCCGAATTAACTATTATAAAAACGGTCGTCTAGTTAGCGAATGCACCGCGAGATAACGGCGTTTAGTGTGCATCGCGTAAATGCGACTCGCCACATACTTGCGATTGTGACTGAGTGTAAACATATATTTGCAGCCAAAGGATGATGTTTAACAATGTTTTTTCCATATAACATGATAATGATATCTAGTTAGGAAATTGTTAACACAGAGTTTTATAAGTTTAATATTTATATAAAAAAATGTTTATTTAAAGATAAATCGGTTTTCATCATCATCATCATCAGCTCATTAAACGTCCCCACCGAGGAGCACGAGCCTACCCGTATAGGGTGATTAGGCCTTAGTCGTCCACGCGGACCCAGTGCGGGTTGGTTTTACCTAGATATAATCGCAACTCTGTGGCGTCCACAAAATATACGCCAAACGCAATGTGAACGGTCGCGTGGCAGGTTTGACCCGCGCCAGCTTTGAGCTGCTCCGTCACTCAGCGCCACTCGACTGGAATATTTTGTTGTAAGCATTTATAGATATCATCTATTGTTTTTTCTTTTAACAGTTTCAACTTTTGCGAGTAGCTTGATGCTGGTATTAATAGTGATAAATAAATATCTACCGACATTTACACAGCGCCATCTAGCCCCAAACGGATAATAAACAACGAATAAACATACTTATATTAGTTTTTTTGAAAATATATACATAGAAAACACCCAGACCAATACAAACAGATATGTTCATGCACACAAATGTTTGTACTGCCCGGTGATCGAACCTGAAACCCTTGGTGTAATAACCGACGTCTCAACAATTACACCAGACGGCTCGTCGAATTAAATTATATTTATATGTTATAGAGAGCAAAGTCAATCAAGAGAGACACCTGGTGGGCAATGTGCATCAGTACTTTATTATTATTATTATAAACCAATACACTTAAGTTGTACCAAATTTGCAGTTGGATTTTAAAGTGACGTTATAGTGTCAAGTAAGTAGTTAAAATTAAGCCCTCCAGGTCGATCTTGTTTTTTTTATGAATACAAACATATAATACATAGTAACCACTTAACCAGATAAAACAGAAATGTCCATTGACACAAAGGTTAGTACTGTCTTGGGATTGGACTTCGCTGTAGCAACAAACATTACAACAAAACGGTCGTGAAGCAATAACAAAAACAACTTTTGACTATTAAGTGAAATAATTCCACTGTTTATATTACCAATATTTATTACCCAATATCCAAACTACATTGAAATCGTAATAGAAATTAATATACTTCAAAGCGTACCCCATGACGAGTGCTTACAATTTTTCGCACATTTGCAAAGCTCGTAAAACTACTTAATCGTTTGACGGCTCACAATGTGTGGTTGTCAACACATCTGTTCAAAGAACATTAAACAACAATTACGATTACCAGTCTTACCTGACCCCTCCGAAGTGACAATAAAACGAGTGTTTTGTATTGTGAGGGGAGATCTATAAACAATCTGTTATACCATTGTATAGATAAAAACAACTTTGATTTGAAAATACATTGGTACGTGGCGGGATTTGAACCTGCACCCTCCAGACGCTGATGAACATCAGAAACAACATTTACTAACCTTTAGAGTTTCACTGACAAAACATTATTTTATACATAAGTAATGTTTACATTTTATCTCATTGTATAAAAACAATTAAAATTAATAAGTACCTAAACACAAAAAACGAGGATATCCGTAGGAGAACTAGGGTGACCGACATAGCCCAGAGGATTAGCAAGTTGAAGTGGCAGTGGGCAGGGCACATAGTGCGTAGAACCGATGGCCGATGGGGCGGAAAGGTTCTCGAGTGGCGTCCACGTAACGGAAAGCGAAGCGTAGGCCGACCCCTGACCAGATGGACGGATGATCTGGTTAAGGTGGCGGGTAGCAGATGGATGTGAACTGCAAGGGATCGGTCCGCGTGGAAATCATTAGGGGAGGCCTTCGTTCAGCAGTGGACATAATTAGGCTGTAATGATGATGATGATGAAACACAAAAAATATTTTATTAATATTGAAATATCTGGTTGAGGTCACCATCATGTGGAAAGGTGCCCGTTGTTTAACAAAAGTTTTCTGTTAGGGTATTTTTTGTATATCTTTATTGCTTTAACGGGAAGTCAAACACCAGTTTGAATGTTTTCAAACAGACTGCACAAGTGTAATGCTACCAAATGACGTGTCACACATAAATAATCACTTAATTGGGATGGTATCACAACACTGCGGTTACTCAGCACCCCTGTTCGGGAAATTCGGGGCAGCTTTCATTAGCTTATTATGGATAAGACTAATATATATTGCTATTAACTTAATGAAGGCTGTTTCTAACTACTAGTGACTATCTGGATGATACACTAAGAATAAGAATATATGTATTGCCTGTTTAAACACATTTTAAGATAGAAAGGAGAAAATCCATATATTATTCAAAATGCATGCATGATATAAAGCTCAGCTGATGTTTATTTATTTATTTAAGATCACCAACAAGATTTACATTTTCACATGTTACAATTTTTTTGCTTTTACAAAACCGTTCTTAATGTAATCTCACTTATAGGTGATAACGACATGCATTGACAACAAGTAAGTGCTTTAATAAGGTAAAACAGTAAAACTAAAACACAATAAAAAATAATAGATAGATAATGAAACAAACTAACCAACAATACTCGGGGGAACTTGGGGAAGACACAGCATTTTTAATTTTCCAATACAAGTGTTATATATATCAATATCAGAGGACTTAGACAGCGAATTAAAACTGCGAATCATTCGGTTTAAAGGAGAATAAAGACCCAGATTTGTTTTGAGCTTCTCATTGCAAATAAATTATACCTTGAGGCTCGTGGTATCTTAATTGGAAAATTGATATTTATCCTGGATAACAAGCCAGGGCAATCCAAGACACCATTTGCGAGGTTGTGGAGGAAAGTGTGATCCAACATCGTCCTGCGATCCTACAGTGAATGTAATCCAAAATAGTTTAATCGATCAACGTATCGAGGTAACTTCTTAGCCATACCGACACTGTAAGATAAGTGTCAGAGGAACCTTTTTTGAACACGTTCAACTTTCTTTATATGTACATCATATTGTGGATTCCATACTACGCTGCAATATTCCAATCCGCTACGTACCAAAGCATTATACAAGGCTACCTTAGTTTGTGTTTTTTTGAAATCTTTGCAGTTACGCAACACAAATCCGAGCGATCTAAAGCCTTTGATCACAACTTCATCAATGTGGATGCTAAAACGCAATTTGGAATCCAATTTTACCCCTAGATCTCGTACAGCTTCCAATTCCGTCAGTTGCTCCTGTTTGATGGTGTATTGCCTATCGAATGTTTTTACCTTTCGTAAAAATCTAACAACAAAGCATTTGTCTGTGTTAAGAGACATTACGTTCATATCACACCATTCGGACAAACGGTCCAGATCATTTTGCAGGAGATACGCGTCTTCGGCATTATCAATTCTCCTCAAAATTTTGACGTCATCGGCAAACAAATAACCCTTGGAATGGTTAAAGCACTGGTAAATGTCATTAATGAAAATGTTAAATAACACAGGCCCAAGGTTTGAACCCTGCGGGATTCCTTAGAGGACATGAATAGGGTCTGAGGAATAGCCGTTTATCACAATTGTAGACTTTCGATCAGACAGATAAGACCCAAACCAAGCCAAAAGAGTTCCATTTATTCCGATACATGATAATTTATGTATTAAGATACCGTGACTAACTGTATGAATGCTTTACTGAAATCCGTATATATCACATCGGCAGACCCTCTGTCATCTAACGCTTGTGCCAAATCATCAGTAAGCGTAATCAGATTAGTAGATGTGGATCTAGACTTCACAAAGCCATGCTGATGTGTTGATATTGTCTGTTTAAAGTTCCATGTAATTAAAGGACAAATCAATAATTGGAAAACGTTACTAAATACGGGAATTATGGAAATTGGCCTATAATTCTCTATGTTGGTTTTCGCTTCGTTTTTATATAGTGGTAAAACCAAGGATTTTTTCCAGGTGGACGGAAATATACCTGAGCTTAGGGAATAGTTAAAAATTATGGCAAGCGGGCAAGAAAGAACCCGAGCACACATTACAGCAAACAAGGGTGGTATGCCATCTGCCCCAGCTCCTTTATATATATTGAGTCTTTTTAAAACTTTGAAGACCTGGCGTGGGGTAAAGAATATGGAAGCGAGATGGGTGCCAGCCTGATTCACCGCTAGCTTATCGTTAGATAAATTATCGTTTCTATTGTAGACGGAAGAAAAATGCGATGCAAAGAGATTGCATATATCCTTTCCATTAACCGCGGTTTTGTCACCAAGAGTCATTTCTGCAGGAAAGGTACTCTTGCAATTTCTCTTACGCTTTATAAAAGACCACAAAAGCTTAGGGTTTGCAGTCATCATCTTCTCCAAGCTATCCAAATATCGCGCATAAAGGGACTTGTGAAGTAACTGGCATCGATGCTTTATTAATTCGAAAGTCAAAACATCACGTGGATTATTATTAAATTCCGCATTTTCATCCTGTACTTATATTTTTCTTTTTAGTAATTTAATGAAATTTATCGAATACCACGGTGGAAACTTGTTATTTGACGGTCTTGTTTTAGGCACGTATTTCTCAATTACATCCCGAAGGATTGAATGAAATTTATTTGCCATAGCAATAGCATCAAGACCAGAAAACTCGTTATCCCAAGATACTTGATCTAATTATTTGGTAATATTAACGTAGTCACCTTTGAAAAAACAATACGTATATCTTATGTTATCGTGTGGCGCAAGAGCAACGGTATTCAAATTATGAATTTCAAACTGCAGAGGTGGATGTAGTGGATCAACTGACGACATGATAATGTTATAAAAATATAATTTATAGGCATATAATTATAACTCATCAGCCAATTATGTGGACTCATATCTTATTTTTGTTTTTCGAATACATTCATGAGATTACTTAACGAAGGTGTTAAATAAAATCGGGGAAGTTATTTTATGAGGTAGGAATTTAGTGTAACTATATTTAGGCTTGAAGACGAGATAGACGAAGAAACTATCTAATATATCTATATGAAACAATTTACTATTTTTCATGTTATCCGACTGCTCCTTGGGAGCACTCGTATACTTTTAATATAATCGCCCGTTATTATTTAATGGTATTTATGATTTGTTATAAACATCTCATGGTTTCATAAACGGAATATCCATACTATTATTAGCGTACGCTATAATCAACAACTTGGATTGCTTGGGGTGGCTGTCTATTTTGGGGTTACGCATCCACCATACTGTCGGTGTATTTATTTGTTGTCGAATAAATGTTTGTGGTGACCCTTCGCACTCATTGCTGTATGATTGAATGATTAAATTTGCCCTAGGAAATCGGTAGCGAATAAAATGCGTAATATTAAATGAGAAAATTTATTCAAAATAAAATTCCTATTCAATTGATTATTCTTTCAAATTGGCGCAAATAAAATAAATCATGAGTTTGGTTATGGGTCCCCTTGACCCATAACCAAACTTGACTTTGAGACCGTCTTAAAGCTCTCACCCTTTTTTCTTGCCATACTTATGTAAGAGTCATTGCTGTGCAACTAAAAGATTTTGGAAATTGAAACTTGAAATTGAAATCATTAGTGACAGTCTATGACAAATAACTCCTATGTGGATTTATCAAATACGAGTAGTTGCTGATCTTCATTACATGAAATATCAATTTGCAAACATATACATTTTTTTTGTAAATGTATAAGGGTAGTTAATTTAAAAAAAATATTTGCCTTACTACAAACTAGTTTTGTAGTAAGGCAAATATTTGTTTTATAATATTTTGTTCTAAATTAGAATATTAAATTAAACTGTCATCCAAAGGCGCCTATTCGATACTTTTTTAATCTGTGGGAACATTATGAGGCAAACGAATACGATTTTTTACATCGTTCGGCCGCCCAGTAGGAGCACTACTGTGCTACGGGGTAATTAAGTTATACGGTGATATCTTAAGCGTTTCGCTCTTTATTTATTGGCATTCTTACCGTTCTATTGTTTTTCGGTGATTTATAATTATATCACCAGTTGTTTTTTGGTAAATCCCGCCTACTAAGAGCGCTTTTGACGACTATTAAAGTTTAATATCGAATCACATGGGAATTTTGTTGAAGGATTTTAACAAAGTGTTCGCTTAAGGGTTATGATTATCCAATTTTGATAAACATTATTAAGAAAAACCATCACCAGTCAGTTATTTATAAATACCTACCTACCTCATTAATATAGTTTTAGTCAGTAGATAGGGTCTGCATTTTCTTCCAAATGACAACTGCAGTTGGTCGTTACAGCTTCAACTGGCAAGTGGTGATCGCAGATGGCTTTTATACAACGAGCCTAAGGGCGTCCTAGAATTGGAATCCTACCTCGTCTTAGTGCGTTGCGGGGAGGGCTAGGTAACCTATATCATGTTTGGGAGAAAAGCGCGGCACACGCCTTCGCTGGCGAGGGCGGAACCTCTGATGTTGGTATTAAAGGCTCTACATTCAAATGTCGACACTACAGTTCTCTAAGATGGTAGTAATAAATTTGTTTTAATTTGCAAATATGTAATTAAATTAATTTTATATCTTGTCACTATTATTCTGAAAAATATCTAAGTGAAAAATTGATAGTAAATCAATCAACCAATACCCTCCCACTGAAGGGCACAGGCTTTCTGACACAGCATGACTATGAAAAGAGCTGCCTCCGGGCGATGATCTTCGGTGGGCGGTCTTGAAAACTATAATTAGACTGCGGGCGGGTGAGGTGCTGTTAAAATCGGGTAAAATGGGGATATTCCAGAAGGAGTCTGTGACTGTGGTGCCTCTCAGACAATGGAACACCTACTGTCTTGCCCGACTGTCCATCTTCGTGCTGTTTCCGGGACCTCTGGATGGCAAATAAGAGGGCGGTCAAACTGGCCCAATATTGGTCGCATTATCATATTTAACTTGTAAATCCATATCGACTCGATAAGAAGAAGAAGACTATGAGAAAATTCGCGTCTTAACCTTTCATGCAGGCCCAATACTGTTTGGTGGGTTTTAACGATTGAATTAAGTATATACTAGCTCAAGAAATCCTCTTTAGAATTAAATACTTACCCATAAATTTACTTAACATTAGAAGCAAGTTAACCTTTAATTAAAATGAGCTGTTTAAGCCGCATATTTTTTACTCCAACACGCTGTCATCGTTCCAATACAAGTCGCCAATCAAGTCTATGGGCGCAAAAAAAAGCTTGTCTATGGTAGCTAATAAAGCCATCAAATTACCATAGACAGAGCCACAGTCGGCGGTGACATGCCCCCTGCTGGAGCAGAAGCCACCTTAAGAAACAGGGGGTCGCAGTATTTTACAAGTTTTTGCTACAAAAAAACGTATGGATACGTTCATGGAATCTTTATGTGAACGCTTTTTGTCATTTGCCTAGGCGTATGGTTATACGGCTGATTAAGCTAGTTGACTCCGAATTAAACATAAAATCGTAGTTTAAAACTAGCTTTTGTTAGCATATTTCGGTAAAATAGACCTCCGCAAACCAAACTTTGTAACCATCATCATCAGCTCATTAAACGTCCCCACCGAGGGGTACGAGCCTACCCGTGTAGGGTGATTAGGCCTTAGTCGTCCACGCGGGCCCAGTGTGGATTGGACGACTTCACGCACAACCTTTGAATTTCTTCGCAAGCGTGCATGAAGGTTTCCTCACTATGTTTTCCTTTACCGTAAGAGCATCGGATAACGTACATATATTTTCAAAAATTTGCCATTAAGCCACCGACGCTCTGTAACCATATGAAGAACAAACATGGTTAAAAATACCACATAGGTACTTATATGAAGAAAACCCTATTTAACCTCTTTACCAACATCAACATTATAAACATAAATAATTTAATAAAATCCATTTATTTCTAATATAATCCCATAATCCATTATCATTTCAATCATTTTGACTTGCAAAACATATCAACTTATACAAGTAATTCAAGATGCCTACTCAAAAGTCGTCATAATTTCAAATTCCTACATTTAACTACAATCCTACAGAGTAAATTAAATGAACTTGGGTAAACTTTTCCATTAAACCGCAGACTATTCCGGTACTCTGTAAACCTAATATGTATAAAATATAAAGTAATATTTAAGGATTATATATCATCAAAATTGGTTGGAACCCTGAATATTAATTTAAATCATAGCCTTTTCACATACCTACGTATCGTTTGAAAAAAATATAAAACGATTCTACTACTTATGGGAACGTACCATTGCATGTGTGTTCATACTTAAAAAACGCCCCCTCACGTGGAATCCAAACATGAACATCGGTAATACGACACAAGCAATTCAAAAAAAGGAATTCGCATTAAGATTATCAACGACACAAATCACAAAACCGACGACACTATCAGGCCACTAAGCTGCCATCTCCGAAAAAAGTCCAAAAAAACAAACATTAAGAAAAATAATTAAAAAAAACAATCGCCAATCGCTTATCTATTTGTAAAATCGACGGAACTAAATTTAAAAGAGGCCGCACTAAAATGCGTCAAATTTTATTACCAAGGAGATTTACACACCATTTAACTAGTTAAAAAAGTGGTTCCGATGATACGGGACAAAGGGTCGGTTTAGCAAAGAAACCGTTTTAAGACGTATCTAGTTTCCGGATCTAGTTTGCCGACCTTTTTGATTAGAAGTCATTATTCTAGATATCATACATAAATTTTATTATTAATTTGAGACATAATTATAATATTAATTATCATGCATTGTAATGCAAACTGAACGTGCACACCTTTCAGTTCTATCGGTTGAGGCAAGTGCCTTAAAATGGTGTTGTAAGATTCCACCGTAACAAACATACATTGCAAGTTAAATAATTACATATTTCTACTCATTGATCGAATGATTATATCATAAATGTATCCAGTAGAATGTTTAATGTATTTATTAATGCAGCCATAACGTGCAGTACTAGACAAACCCCTTCCCAATAATTTCAAATATTATCTAATTGGGGTAGGCAAAAGTGATACGTCACAACTAACATAGTTTTAACCCGTTTGCATCCAACTTTGTATATTAATAATTTTAAAATTCGATCATCATCTCGTCTGGTTACAAGACGTAAAGTCTCGTTCTTTTGATATTATCGACTACAATAGAATGTTAACAACCTTTAACAAACCTAGCGTTCCGATACTACCGTTATAGCTTTTTAATCTTCTTATTGCTATTAATATTGTAATAATATAAAGAGGATTATTATTGATGTTAAAAGATAATGATGATTGTTAAATAAAATAATGTGTTATAAACATAAATAATAATGTTATCTATGTTTATAACTCATTTATAAACATATTAACGTTTTTATCGAATCCTTACGCGACGATGCGTTTTAGTTTTTATTTACAAAAGGAACAATTTGAAATGATTTCGTTTTTGTACAAAAATCGTTCACAGGTGCTAGTTAGCGTGTTGTCATTCGTCCCAATTTAATGGTCACTAAGTACGTATAAATGTTTCCACCCGATCGATTCGTATCTCTAGAATTATTCAAATCGGATAACATCAACTCTTCCCATAGAGAATCCGTGGAATGTCGCGCTCCTATGCGTTTGATAGCGGCATATAATTTCTTAATTGTGTTTGCTACTGTTGTCAGAATGGAGAGATCGACTTTAGGTTTGATACTTTAATTAGAGGTGACATGAAGAATGTTTTATTGTAAATTCAAAGTTTGTTATGAAAATAAATATCGAAAACGCACACCTGATAGCCGCTGCTATTTCCCATCAAACCTGGATCATGATCCTGAGTAGATTTTAATAGTACGATTAATTAATAATGGCCATTGCTCAGAGTTATTTTAAGATACACTTGGAATGCAAAATGCACACGGTGAAAATTCCTGTATTTTGTTATCGGTCATGAACATTTTCAGTATTACATAATTGTATTGTTTGACTTTCATTAAACTCTTATCTTGCGCATAACGCCGCCATTAGTGGTCATCTTTCGTGAATCGAATTCTAATTTTTAAAATCCACTTCATCATCAGCTCATTAAACGTCCCACGAGGGGCACGAGCCTACCCGTATAGGTGATTAGGCCTTTAGTCGTCCACGCGGGCCAGCTGCGGATTGGACGACTTCACACAACCTTCGAATCTCTTCGCAGGCGTGCGAAGGTTTTGGCAGAGATCTTTCGCAGAGTGCATGAAGGTTTCCTCACGATGTTTTCCTTCACCGTAAGCGTCGGATAACGTATATAATTTTTCGAAATTCGAAAAACATTGGTACGTGTCGGGATTTGAACCTCAGTCTCCGGTAGGAAGGCGACAGTCCGCACATTGAGCCACCGACGCTCCACAAAATCCACTACGGTTGCAGAATATAATTATTTTTTGGAAATTTGATGCACCGAATAATTTTATTTTCTTTCTTTGTGTAACCATTTGCGTTAAATATAATTATAGTGGCTATGATTACGTATTATCTGATCATGACAGTTATGCTTTTAAAGGCTGTGTTCCCATAGTTCTTATCCGAAATGAAGGGCGATACAGACAGTGATGACCGGGATAGGTCATAAAGTGATGAAATATTAGAAAACACCAAGCGCCTACTACAGTGTGATACGCAAACATTCACAGCACATGAGCTGGCGCGTCACTTCACCAACAGGAGAATATCGCTCTCCCTTCATTTTTATTATCATGTCATATTTATTTTGCCCTTCATTTGTTTTAAGACGGCAAAACACGTACACTTATGACAGGGACATGAAGAACCCACTAAATCCGTTTAATTTTTATAGCCTTGTAAAAATGATATCCACGCGGGCCGATCCCTAGTAGTCTAAAGCTATCGGCTTACTTCTACCTTGACCAGATAATCGGTTAAAAATATCGAATAAAAATAAAACTAACGTTTCATTAAGAAAAGTAAACATAACAGTTAGATAAAAATATCTAAAATCAGTTTCGACCAAAATAAACTTCGAAAACTAGATATTTCGAATATAATAATATTTATTAACATAAAATATGTTACCTGAGTTCTAAACAGCTTTGAAAAACTTTTAACCATCAATTTGTCATAAAAAACAACTTAATCCGTTTTAATGAAAACCAACTAGGCTATAAACGTTTAACCAAACAATGCCGAATGGCTTAACAAACGGTTTAAGGTATAATCGTTAGCAGACGATCTGTTTATTAGGAATATAAATTAATAGGAGTACGTAATAGTGTCGGAGTATTGGGCGAGCACACGTATTTGATGTTATCGCGAAGCTCTAATGCGGTCCGAAAACGAATGCACTCGGCTTGTAACGTTTACGATCGGTTTTGATGGAGAGCTAGGAACTTAGTAGATATGACATTTGGAATTTTATCGGTGATTGTGTGAGGGGATACATTGTTACAATAACCATAGTTGCGAGGTCCCCGGTCCATATTATTGGTTTTATGTTGATGTAAGATTATGGATATATAATGAATATAAGTATTTAAGAACTGATAAAAAAGCTTATATCTTTATTTGTAAAAAACTACCGTACTTTTATGAAAACTGTAGATTAATTTCCTAGATAGTTAAAATTTTCACAGATCATGTAGAAAAATACTTTTTACGATCCATATTGTTCGATTGTTGAGAAATCTGCAACTTCTCCAAAGATTTCGGGTTAGATACCCGTGCTACACAAACATTAGTATGCATAAATTTGTTTTGCCTATCCCCCGAAATTTTCAATATGCCTTGTAACATATATTTAAAGAACAGTGTTTTGAGTATGTTTATATGTCATAAAGTTCATATTGTTCAAACTCATTGTTTATAAATATAAAAAATATACATCTACAGCCATTTAAATATATATTTCAATGGCTGTAAATGTCAGGGGATATTTATTTTATAATTAAATTAATAAACACTATAATACTAAAAACAAATTAAAAACCTTAAAAATAAAATATTATAACTAAATAAATAATATAATAACTAAATAAAATAATTATAAGAACTCCCCTGAGGTAAAGTTCCGAAGATACTGGCAGCGTTACCCCTTTGAATCACTAAACTAATTCTTTGACCAAGGTAGCTGCCAGATCTCCGGTCTCCAGTGATGTCGACTAATCGGGCCCCACGGACCAAGGGTCTCGACACCGAATGGGACAAAGTCATATTCAGAGCCTAGACCGGCTGTAAATATATATTTTTCATCCCTATCTAAACTTATTCCTAACTCTACCGAGAACGCTACAGGTGCCGTCGTCGTTCATATGCGTCACCCACCCCTTAATAAAGCCTACATTCGCCACCTACGATTCGTCAACACTCGTGTACAAATGCCATAAACATTGGAATTGGGTTAATACGTTACATTGAATGTTAAAAACTTAGAGTGTATATAACTAGGTATAGAGCGCGCATATCGTACCAGATACTCAATGCACAGCGTAGGCAGGTGAACTATAGCTAGTATATTGATAGATACATGACAAATAGGGTTGGACATTTGTGCGCCGCAAGCGCAGTTGTCGACAAATACAGCTTAATGGCATGATAGCATTTAAGCAAAAGAGTAAGAGTATTAATAATAAAAATATTAATAATAATAAGAGCAAGCGCTCTTGCTCATCGTTATTTCGATAAATATTTATCACTTTACATTCAATGTACTTTAAATTCGTGTTGGTCAGAGTGACGGGTGTATCGTTTCATAAACGGTTATGTTATGAAAGAAAAATATAAATTATATTCAGCCCAAATCTACATAATACAAGCATAGCTTATGCAAGTGATCTTTCTTTCATTATTAATTTATTATAACTATGGATTTCTACATTTAGCCTATTACGTTTACGTTCCACTGCAGGGAACAGGCCTTCCCACGCAGTATAGCCATGGGGATATTTACAGTGTAAATATTAAAATTCTTTGAAATATTAAAGCAGTTGACGCGTGATATCGCAATATTCCGTACTTTGTATTTAAAATATATAAAAGTACTTTGAAAAAAAAACGATTTAAATACTTTATAAAACACTATATTAACACAAAAATATTTATAATAAATAATTGCGCATTATTTTTTTTAGTAATAAAGTTGTATTACATTTATGTAATTTTAAAACTTAAGTAAATTAACATTTAGTACTCCTTGCCTATATTAAAAAATATAAATATCGACTCTACTGTTTGTCGCGTACATCACTACGGGTTCGGATAGAGGGAGGGGTGCGCGGGAAGGTCTGTGCGTGCCCGCCTCTCGCGTCTACTTCACCCCCGCGGAGACCCAAGATGCGTATTTGTATATTTAAAAAATAAGAATGAAAATCGACTTGCTGACGAAAAGTAATACCGGATTTTAATTTTGTTTGTTTCCTATTATCGTTTTTGGACTATCGAATTGCATACTCAACCATTTAGAAGCGTAAAAATGAAAAATATCTCCAGAGAAACGCACACTGCTAGCACTCAACCACGACTACAAGCGCTTGCGGCGGGAATATCGTGTTGTTCTCACCCGTACCTACAGTTCCCACTTCGTTGCGCGTGCTCTATACTACTATTGATACTCTAAGGTTAAAAATATCATTGCTGCTGGAATTTTTAAGGTAGATAAGTCGTCTTCTAAGGTTCTACAGTTATTTGTTTGTCATAAGTGAACGGGACGGATAGCTCGCTCACCTGGTGGGAAGTGATACGCCTGACCATGACAGAAGGAGTATTGAAGGAGAAGGTAGGATGTATAACAGTACGTAGTCATAATTTTCTGTCACCACTACCTTACCAGTGTTGTCAACTTAGCCCTTTTGGGGCTAGATCTAGCACTTTTTTAACGATTAAGCCCAAAAGGGCAATCTAAACCTTTTTCACTGTCTTGAAAATATGGCTAAATTATGAAGATTTCAACATGCTAACAAGTACTTTTTTGTTGACGTTTTTTTAGATGCTCTAAAAAACGGCTTCAAGACATGATTCTTTCAGCATTTTTAGTACAAAGAAACTTTTGGGCTCAATCTAGCCCCGTCTACCCCTTTTTAACTTCGCAAAAGGGGCCCATTTCTAAAACTAAGGTGGCAACACTGTGCCTTACGCTTGTCACCCGAGACGACAGATGTTAGTTCTCTTATACCCGCTAATTTTACTAGCTACAGTGCCCTCATTCCAAAACACAGAAGTGCAAAACTCATATTTTACGAGACGATATCTGGCACTGCGATGGTAACCTAATCGACTCAGTATCTAGTCTACCACCTAGAAAAAAACGATTGCCTCCAGTCTAGCTTTATTATTTATTTAGGTAAGCGATATCGAAACTCATAGGCACTCGTTGCGTTGCCATCCTTAAAAAGGAACAGACAAATAATTATAAGTAGGGGGAAGGCGGAAGTTTTGTGAACCTTAGATATTCACGTCTCACTTTAGCAACTGCACTGTAGGATTAACTACCTCCGTGGTTTAGTGGGCACAGTATTCGGTTGAACGATCGTGGGATCTAATCCCGGGTGAAATATTACTTTGTACGATTTTTCCTAGTTTGATAATATGCAGGGTGAATCACCTGATTGTCTGAAAAGAAGATTATTCCGTGCTTCGGAGCAGTGTTGCCACCTGAGTTTTAGAAAAAGAGCTTTCTGGGACGTCAAAAAGGGCTAGTTTGAGCGTCAAAAGATTTTCTGTCCTAAAAATGCTGAAATAATCATGTCGGAAGCCGTTTTTTTAGCTCCTCTAAAAAAAAATCATCACGACCGATGAAATTGCAAAAAAGTACTTGTTAGCATGTTGAAAACTTCATATTTGCTTTTTCAAAACAGTGAAAAAGAGCTAGATTGCTCTTTTCGGGCTAAATCGTTAAAAAAGGAGTTCACCTATACTAAAAAGTGCTAGATCTAGCTACAAAAGAGCTAAGGTGGCAACACTGTTTCGGAGGGCACGTTAAGCCGTCGGTCCCAGTCCCGGCTGCAATCTTAGGATGGTAGCCGTTAACGCTCACCAATCCGCATTGGGCCCGCGTGGTGGGTTACCGTCCAATCTCCCCATAGCTATGCTGTGCGGGAAGGCATGTGCCCTCCAGTTGGCCGTTATAGGCTGATGTTGATGACGATGATGACTGCAGGATTTCAGAATCACTTTAATGTTATAACTGATAGTTGTCAATTACTCCCCTGTAGGTTTTCTGCTTGATTGCTGGCTAAAAAAACTTGATTGTATAAAACATTCGTTATAACGTAACTACACAAGTCTGTTTTTTAAATCATGATATTTTCTTGTAATACGCTCTGAAGTTTGTTCCAGTATTGACTGGTTTAGCAAATTAACCAATCAATCGGGGTGCAATTTGAACGTCATGTTACAGCATTGATGGACGCAATGCCGCATTGATTTGAAAACGGGAAAAGATATCAATTACATGTCTGATTGTAATGGTCTGTGTGTTTTCTATGTATAATATGTATGTATTTAAAAAATCAAGTATATATGAGTATGTTTATACGTTGTTTCATATCCATACTACAGGCATCACGCTTAACTTGGGGCAAGATGGCGCTGTGTGAATGTCAGTGGATATTTATTTATTGAAATTGCTTATTTCAGGAGCTTTGCATAAAAATTATAAACAGTTATGTAGTCTAGATATATCAATTACAACATAGTTAATGCTTCAAGTTATGCAGAGTGGTGCCAGCTAATTTTACAATTTTAGACGTAGCTTAGAGACAAAACATTCAATAGTTTTCTGTTCAATGTTTTGTCGCTAAACTGCTTTTTCGTCAAACCTAATCATGTCAAATATCTATCAAATATATATCTAACCAACCTGCCTAATATGAAGGAAAAGAGAAAACATGATGGTAATGAGTAACCGCCACGTACCAATGTGTTTTCGAATTTTCGAAATTATATGTACGTTATCCGACGCTCTTACGGTGAAGGAAAACATCGTGAGGAAACCTTCACGCACGTCTGCGAAGAGATTCAAAGATTGTGCGTGAAGTCGTCCAATCCGCACTGGGCCCGCGTGGACGACTAAGGCCTAATCACCCTATACGGGTAGGCTCGTGCCCCTCGGTGGGAACGTATAATGAGCTGATGATGAATGAGTAAATGTTTCACTATCGTAAAGTGAGTAACAAAGATCATCTGTGGGCTATCACAAGATGTTTAAATATGTAAATGATTAGAAAAAAGCAAAAAAGAAGAAGAAGCAGTGTTAAAATTATTCTGTTTTCGTTACCAGGGAAGTGGTACGAATTTAACGCGAGCGAAGCCGCGGGCAAATGCTAGTTATCTATATATTTATTATTGTAAATTATTTACCACATACTTAGCGATTTCTCTTTATCGACTCATCATAAACTCCGTGCTATGAAAGATGTCTCGCTGTTAAAAGAAAGGAAATCATCAGCTTTGTAATAATTTGTAAGCTTTGTATGTTTTACTTAATGATTACTAATAATTACATAAGTAAGCAAAAAAAGTCCGTGCTGAGTATTCATCATCATTTCTCCTACTAAACCTAGTATCGGATTTTTATGAGTTCCGAAAAGTCAAGAGAGTCATCGTATCCACAATTTCTATTCAGAATGTTAAGGGGCAGTAATCAGTGTGTCCGATTGAAGACTATTATTCAATAAACCCGAATTAATATTAATGCAGCCATTAAATACATACTAATCCGCTGATACAGGTGAAGATATAACCCCTACGAAAACATTCCGAGCAATAAAAGTAAAACACAACCACTTTGACCAGGCATCCCTTATGAATGTCCCTTAAAGTTAGGGCTGTCACAGACAAGGTGACAAATTAGATAAATTATTTTATCTGCAGGGCGTTCCAATGTGTTTTCGAATTTTCGAAATTATATGTACGTTATCCGGCGCTCTTACGGTGAAGAAAACATCGTGAGGAAACCTGCGCACGCCTTCGAAGTGATTTAAAGGTTGTGCGTGAAGTCGGCCAATCCGCACTGGCCCCTTGGTGTGGTCGTTTAATAGGCTGATGATGATGATCTAAGTTTTATATACTAGGTGGTAGACTCAGTACTGAGTCGTCTAGGTAGGTACCACGGCAGTGCCAGATATCGTCCCGTGAAATAGCACTTCTTAATTCTTTGTTGAGGGCACTGTAGCTAGTAAAATTACCGGATATAAGAGACTTAACATCTATTGTCTCGGGTGTCGAGCGCAGTGTGGCATTGGTGGAGAATAATAACTGTTTAACAATTGTTGATCTAAATCAATGTCAGTCGTGGTCAGGCATCAGGTCACCATCAGGTGAGCGTCCTGACCGTCCTTACACTTTGTAACTTAAAAAAATATTTTGAGTTCAATGCTGGGTTCACCGCTCGCTGCCGGGACGGGCCTTCCCACACAGCCTGGCTTTGGGGACTCTACATAGTGAAGGGTTACCATACGCCATAATCTGTATACTTTGCAGCGGGTTATACAAAAGTTTAAATAACACTGGTAACCCTTTTTATTTACAGCTCTACTGAGGAAGTAGCGAACGCAGAAAACTCTAGGCCTAAAATAATCAGCAATGAGCTTAAGGGCGTTCCGAAATGAGACTCGAAAAAGCTAAGGGCATTGGAGGGCTAGATAACCTTGAATGTTTAGGGAGAAAAGCGATCTTATCGAACTATTTCTTTTACATTTTAAATTGCCAATGTGCTTACATACCATGATTTGATAATTAAATAACCTATACTTATTTCTTTTGAGCTAGTGTCAACCCTGCCCAAATCAACCCTTAAATGGGTCAATCTAATCGGTCTGATTAATTCCACAGATAAGCCCCAACCGGTAGATATAGTTATACGGATAAATAGATAAAACATGGGGTTGATTGGTTAATTTTTCAATTATGTCTTTATAGAAACTTTTTGTTGTTAATTAGGAATGCTTGTTAACATTTCGAAGGGATACAAAATGTTTTGTGATTGTATTTTGAAATATTTAATGTGAAATACGTTTGTGATAGTTTAATGTGAAATATATTTGTGATAGTTTAATGACGTTTTATTTGATAGTTCTGCAATTAACGACGAAGAAAGATTGTGATAAATTAAATACAAGCGGTTGGTTTCTTTGTCCATTATCATCGCAATCAATATTAGAATATTTTTTATTATAATATAAGATTGCTTAACATTATAATTGATATTAAAATGTTATCAGCCTTATGGATTCTATGTCACAGACTAGGGACACTGTCACTACTATCTGGGGCATCTTGTTTTCTTTTTAAAGGATTATTAGTTTATAGATATATTATGTTACCTTTGTTAAAATACTTTGTAAAAATACTTATTTACATACTTACATCCCCGGCAAGATAGAGTGATGACAGCCGTAAAACGACTGGTAGCAGTGAGCAACAAAAAACGAGGGACAGATCCTTGTGGCGTGCTATTGGAGAGGCCTATGATCAGCAGTGGACAGGAGTAGGATGATGATGATGATGATACTTATTTTTATTTATATTTTAGTTTGTTAATAGTTTTATTATTACACCACTACACCAGTGGGTCGTCAATTACATCAAACTGTTGCTCTACTTTCACATAAGTGCGTCCATAAGGGCTTACGTATCTTAACGTTACAGTTACTCAATGGTTATCTAAATATATTCGAGAAACATATTCAAAACAACTGCCTCGGTGGGGATAAATCTCCCCACAAATGATAGATACAATATTGACTTTCCCGATAAGTTTTCTTAGCGATAAAAGTCGTCAATGTTACAACACACAAATGTTACTGCCCCGATATCGAACCCGAAACTTTTATTACACCAAGTCGATTTCAAACTAATGTCAAATTATCTAAAATACCCTGTACGCGTGGTGTAGTTTTCATTACATACTTGTACTTATGAGTCTCATTGGTATAGCTCGTTTTTTTTTGTTTGAACTTTCTTGTCCTCTATCAATTTTAATTACATCTGCCGCAAATGACTTTATACTCAGGTACTTGATTATTTTTTGTGGTAATATACATGCGTCGTAAACAGATAAAATTTGGGGACACTGTAGTGCCCCCGCCAAGACGAGCCAAGCGAAGCGCAAGGGCACTACCTACTTTTCTCGAAGTGCTCCGTGGAGGTGATGGGTCACCTCCAAGGCGGTCGAGCGGAACTTCGAAGCCATACATATCAAGTGTTATGTAGAATTTGTTGAAGTAAGGGTCGGTAGAGTTAGGTCGTGTAGATTCAGAACGTTGTCAGAATGCAAGGACTCGATCGCGTAGTGACTAATGAGTTAGGTTGACAATCGCACAAGTAAAGCAACTATCGCAATAGTTTATCATCGAATGGGGCCGAAGGCTTATAGGTTGATAATGATGATAATGGAACCTCTAAGTTAGGTTTTACTGTAATGTGAAGCCCTTTCACATTACAATAAAACCTAACTTAGAGGTGGTTGCAATTACCCTACCAAGGTTTTAGATAGCAAACCATGGACCTCAGTGGACCCCTTTGCCGTGGCTCTTGAATTCGTGATGACGATGAATTGACTCCTACATCACAAATAGTATAATATTAAATTATATATGATAGATAACACATACAATGTTGTGGACATACATACAAAATCATACATGTATTGCATTTTTGTCGGTAATATCTTAACGAGTGCTCGGAAAAGTGTTACGTAACTAGGGCTGTCAAAACTTTACAATTACTTTTTATAATTCTATTACACTGCTGTCGTTAGTGTCATTTACAAAAAAGAGGGCTTGCAATTCAATTCCTAAAGTTTTTTGTACTTTGGTGTTATTTCTTTATGCAAAGCAACAAATAAACAACACACCTTATGGTGAACAGCAATCGTATCATATGGAACACTTATAATCCAAAAGAAAAGGCTAGAGTGCAGTCATAGTATTCAGTAGTATGAGATGACTCATGTAGAGTAATAGTAAAGATGTCAATTATTACACCAGATGTTCCGGGTTCAATCCCCGGACAGTAAAAACATATATATATATATATATATATATATATATATATATATATATATATATATATATATATAATATTATTATATATATAATATATATAATATACCCATAGTACTAGCTCCTTGCTGGAATTGGGCCTAGGTGGACGATGTGTGCAAGTCGGTGGATATTTATATATGATATCTCAGACACACCTTTAGCAAAGCAAAACTGTCTAGTGAAACGGAGTGCTAACGCAGATGAGCTTAAGAAACCTCCCCTAAAAAATCTTATTTATTCATCCCACATTTTGTGCTTAACCTAATTGACAGCCCTAACTAAGTCCGTTCGTAATACGTGGAAGTGTAACTTTGCGCGATGCGGCGAGTACAGATACAATAGATACTAGTTATAAGGCGAACCACTCTGTAAGACGACAAAAAAGTAATTAATAATTAATGAAGTTATTTTCTTTTAAAAGAAAATAGTTTACTCATAGGGAGATAGATCAATTATACTTAATTTTTATGAAATAAGTAGTTCGAACGAGTAGACGGATTATCTGATGCTATGCAATACCTTTGCCGGTTTTAAAAAGGGTCAGACAAAAAAAATACACAGAAAGGGATGATGGACTGTTTTAGTCCTCCAGTTACCAAAATCACGAACGCGAAGCGTTGGTCTACGGTAGCTTCTTTAGCTCCAGCCGACCGACCCGATCCACTAGAAGCACGATTCTCTCACCACATGCTTCTGATTGGTGCATAGAATTGTCTTCATTTTTAATCATTATGTTCAACCTCGTAAGGAAACAGGGTCAAATCACTCAAACTGGCTTCACACACACAGCGCCATGTAGCCCCAAGTTAAGCGTGAAGCCTGTATTATGGGTACTAAACAACGGATAAACATTCTTATATACATTTTTTTTTGTAAATATTTTACATAGAAAACACCCAGACCATTACAAACAGACATGTTCATGCACACAAATATTTGTACTGCCCGGTGATCGAACCCGGTTGCAGTCGACTTCTCAACCATTACACCAAATGGGTTGTGTGCGCTTTGTAGTTTCTTCCACTAAGTGTGCGAATTCGAGTCCTTGACCTCCTGTTCAAGCTTTGACCTAGACTCATTTCACAAATCACTAGGCTATGGAGGTAGTGAAAGAAAAACTTATTTCCATGGTTTTGTCTTTATGCTCAGCCGTTTTAAATTGGGGTCCAAGCCAGCATCCCCTACACGTGGTAAATATACTAAGTGGTAGACTTGATACTGGTTCTTCTTAATAGCAATCCTCCGCAGTTTCTGATATTCAACGGAGAAAAAGAAGTACTATGCATTTTCGGAAGAGGGCACTAGTAAAATTACCGGGTATATGAGACCTAACATCCACCGTCTCCGATGACGGGCGCAGGGCGTTATTAATAGAGAATAATAAATTAAATTCTATAGTAATTGGTTTCCTTCACGACTGGGGACATTAATTATGTTTTTTATAACATTATGTTTATATATTTAATTTAATAATAATTAAAAAATATCCGTAACTTTAAGTACGAAAGGCGTGACTTTAGTCGTACTGTGAACAGTTGGCCTTATATTGATAATAACTCTACGTTACTCCGAGTAAACCGTTAGTAGACTTCCTAGTATACACATTTGCATTACGAGTAGATACGTTGATCAATACAGTACTATATCGATCGTATTACTGGCTGAATCAGTTATATTTACTGCCATATTTTCTAATGCACTTTAATTGCATTTAGAAAAAGCTCAACCATTTATGTACATTTGCATAAAATAGTTTAGTGAGAGGATAAAATTTTTGAAATTTTCGAATCAATTAATAGGAATTCATTAATATAATTAGAGCGTAGAGGTTTGTTACTATAATACTCAAATCAAAAATAAGATTTTAAGAAAAAATAGAGAAATAAAGGAGAAAAAGAAAAGTTTTTTTATACAAAATGCTCTTCTTTTTTCTACCACCTGATCCCGATTAATTGGAATAAATGTATTTTGTAGTTCCATCATAGTATATAATGTCGTCATACATTTCACGTCCGAGAAATGAACTAGAATTATCTTTTGTTCTATTATAATAGAACAAAAGATAATTCTAGTTCAAAAATAATATTTTAAGTCAAGTAATAATAATTACGTCCATAATATTAAACACAATTAAGTGTCGAACATTGCAGGTCAGGAAATTAGTTTTGTTTCAGACATAATTAAATTAAATTTTGTAATTGTTAAAACTTATGTAATTTAAGTAATTTATTAAAAGGCATACATTAGTGCATGTCGTGGCAGCCTTTAAGTATAACAGCGATTTGTTATGTAATTAATAAGTTTTAATTGTGAATGATATCATCGTTTGTTATGTTGGTTGTCCTTAAATAATAAATAACGTTTATTACTCCACAAGATAAAATCAATTGGGAAACTTGCAGTTAATACTTGCAAATATTGCCATGTTTTATTGGTTTCCTACTCATGTTATACTCACAAATAGTTACCAATACCTTAGCAAGTCATCCAGTGACTTGCATTTACATTTCTTTACTTTAAACTTTGCAATCTATGTAACACTAACACCAATTACTAACCATTGACCTTTTTGCGAGTTCAAATGGGCGCAGTTGATACACTCTTATGTTAATCAGAAAACCAATTTTAAATATCAGAATAACTTCATGTACGTGTAAAATGCTCAGCCAATGGTGAGCATTTTACACGTACATGAAGTTATTCTATAGTTTTCAGTACAGATGGTCTGTTGAAGGAACCTAATTACTTGAGAGCGTAATAAGTTTAAATAAATAAATAATGAATAAATATCATCAGACAGTGCCACCGAGCCCTCAATCTTAGAATTTAGCCTATAATTTGGGTACTAACAACTGATAAACAGATCATTACAAATAGACGTTCATGTATACGATTATTTTAAATGCCCGTGGATCGAACCCGGAACCAGTGATGTAGTAGCCGACGTCTCGACCATTACACCACATGAGTCTCGTCACCTGAGACGAGGGATGTTACTACCAGCAAATGTTTAAATATTATACCACAAAACCTGAACTACACCGGATAAAATCAGGCATTTCTGTATCAAACCTAGCACCAAGAGACTCTTCAATCACATTTCTCCGACACGAGTTTCAAGCTAGCCAATAGCCCCAGGGTTTGCTCACACGTAATATCACAGTACGGTGCTAGACGTAGGAAACAAGCAATTACAGTCAGGAAGCGCACTACGACTTAACCAACGTGCTTTAACAACTTTTATTCTGCAAGTGGCCAGAGCACTTTTGCTTTTTTATTAACTTTCTAGTTTATTATGTTTTTAATGCACCTACGATTAACTGGAAAACGGAGTTGTAATATTTATTTTACATACTTTATTGCACTTTAACAAAAAAAGACGAAAACATTAATATACATTCAGTACAATGGGTACAACGCACAATTTATTCCAGGCAACCTTAGGATAAAAAAAAAGAATGTCTAAAGGGGCATCTTGTGCAATTCAGATAGACTTGAAAAATGTTATACCAAATTTTACAATTACATTTACAAATTATTTTGACATCGATCACATTAATGTAATTTCATAGTTGACTGGTCGGCTTCAGGTCAACGGTTGATTTGGTTGTGGGTCGGCTTACCATCCTTACAGATAACGACTTACAACCTTAGATAAAAGCCTGTGGGGTTACCGCAATCTCTTAAAACAGTATTGTTATAATGATACGTCAGCATTTTTGTACCAGAAAAGACGAAGTAATATAGTAACACTGTTTAAGAGATGCCGTAACCACCCAGGACCAATGGCCTAAAGTGCCTTCTGAAGCACAGCCTTAGTTGAAGTAATAATCTCATAAAATAAACGATATCGAACTACGAGTACTTACCAACCATGATAGTCACTGTAGATACTTCCATAATAATCGATCCATCCTTTTAACGGATGTAATAAATAAGGGTAGTAGGACCAATGTAAGCCATCACGCCACCATACATAGACTACAGCGTCAATACAATAAGGTCTTTAGAGTATGTGACATCGACATATTTCCAAAGCCTCAAATATTCAGGCGTCAAGTATTGCAGTCTTTTGACTGCAGTGCTTGACGCCTTGAACTTGTATTCAGTAAATTTGATTAATTCACTGAATTTAGATTTATTTAGTAAATTGATCATAATCAAGAGTACGGTACTTGAATTCTTTTATACTATTATACATATTCGGAAGAACGTCGGTGGCTCAGTGGTGTGGACTGTCGCCTTCCTACCGGGAGGGCTGAGGTTCAAATCCCGCCACGTACCAATGTATTTTCGAAAATATATGTACGTTATCCGACGCTCTTAAGATGAAGGAAAACATCGTGTGGAAACCTTCATGCACGCCTGGAAGAAATTCAAAGTTGTGCGTGAAGTCGTCCAATCCGCACTGGGCCCGCGTGGACGACTAAGGCCTAATCACCCTATACGGGTAGGCTTGTGCCCCTCGGTGGGGACGTTTAATGAGCTGATGATGATGATGATGATTATACATATTTAAAATTGTTTATTTTTACACTTAGCTTTAACTTTATGTTTGTCTCTGATTTCTAGTTGCTTGTATCACTTTTTATCTTGTTGTTTGTGTATATTAATAGATATTTATGTTATTAGTGTACAGGACGGTCAGGACGCTCACCTGATGGTTAGTGATACGCCTGACGATTTAAGGAGACCAAACTGATAGACAGATTATTATCCGTCAATGCCGCACTGCGCCCGCACTAGAGACAACAGATGTGAGGTCTCTCATGTCTGGTAATTTCACTAGCTACAGTTCCTTCATTCCGAAACACATGAGTTCATAACACTCCTGTTTCACGGGCACTTCGGTGGTACCTACCTAACAACTCAATTGACCACCTAGTAAATTAATAAATAATAAGGATATCATGATAATCCTTAATGTTTGCGTATAGAGGTATAGACCTAAATAAGTAGATTTCGTCACAGCCTAGCTCAACGTAATCGCCTACATCCATCGGCGTAGTAAACTCATATCAGATCATGTAATGCACCAATTACTGACTCCAAATGAGCAATCGCTTGCGCAAACCATGGTTGCCAAATAGTAATAAATCTGTAACATTTTTACGCATATACCATAATAAAATCACAATTGTGTATCGAGGTCAGTTATTTTAACGACCACGGTTCATGTGTACTGTAGATACTCGTATAAGTAATAATAATAATAATCTTTATTGAAACCAAAGTACATGTTTTCAAGTTACAATAAAAGTTAACACCTGCAATAGTCAAATAAAATTCAAATAAAATCTAAATAAAATTAAAATCGCAAAACCACCTAGTATGAATATGATACATATATATATATAAAAATTAATTATAATTATATTTCTGCGTAAATACATTTAATTTACATCCAAATAATGATGAATCAATAAATATTAGAATAATAAAAATATAAATGTCAGGTCAGTCTAGGCCTTAATAATATTATTATAAAGGCCTTAATTATATTATAATTGTTTGAATAATATGAGCCCAAGGTGACTCCTCGTCTCTCCTACTTGCCGTGCCCTACAGGGTCCATAAATGTACTTATGTACTTTCAACATCTATGTTACTTATGGAGTGCAATAAAGATATGAGTAGTCAAAGACTGTGTCGCAGATGCTAGCGCCCACCTCACAATAAACGGGTGTTTCAGACAGGAGCTTTATATAATAATAACACTTCTTATTAAATAGTATAACGAACAAAGACAAAAGGATTTATATATGAATTTATGAATATTTATGAAAGTAAGAAAGATATGTGTGGGTGATAGCGGTGGTGTAAAAGTTTAAGTTTGCGTGCGTGCGTGTTATGTGTGTGTGCATGTGTGTTGCCAAAGCACTGATTCTACTTTATTAAAGCTTCGACTCTATCATAGTCGAGGCTTAGGAGATATTCTTTTAAAATAATGCTGCATTTGAACAGAGGAAAGTCATCCTTATCAGCTTACAACGGCCTACTGCTGGGCACAGGCCTTCCGCACAGCTTAGCTATGGCTAGACTGTGGCCGTAAACCACCACGCCAGCCCACTACTAAGATATTGATATCTCGAGAGAATTAAATGATAATATTCGTAATTAAAAGATATTTAGATTAATATTACAACATCGGACAATTATTTCGAGTAACAATGGGCAATTTAACTAAACAAATCAACAAGCGGTGACATAAAACCATGATACAATACTTCATCATCCATTGTTTCTAAATTATTCGTTATGACAAATGAAAGCTGATAACGTCCATGTTATGCAGAGGCTTGCTGAACAGCATTTGAAAATTTTAAGCTGCAATTTATTTTATTTATTTATTTATTTTGGTTCACCAGCGTTTGTTACAAAAATTTGAACTTAACTATCTTACTTATAAATTTAATTCTAAATGTAACAATCATTAAAGGTAAACACATCATGCAAAAGAAGAAAGACTTATTACTACATAATTATAATCTAAACATATAAATAATAATATTAAAAAAAGATTTAAAATAACAATAAAGAATAATTTTATTTAAGTACCTATAACCTTAAGCCATCTTTGGCTTAAGGTTTTTTTGAGCTTGACAAATGATTCGGTATGTATGTCAATGAGATCACTATGGCTGTTAAGCAATTTACATAACCTCGGAATTGGAGAATTCGCTCCTGCTACTGTTCGGCGCAGGGGAGGACTTAACGGTGTGATAGGAGCGCGAGGGCGTCGTATAGGGACACGAAAACTGAATTTCTGAAGCAAAGGCGGACAAGAAATTTGTGGTTACAAATTTGAATAAAAATAGTCAATAATGATCTAGGTTTCAAGCGAAGTAATTCTAAAATGATGTAGTCTTTTCTCATAGGCGCGGATTTTTAAATGTATTCCGGTTGGTAGGCTAATTTGATACGAATTTTTCTGAAGCCTTTCCAGCCTTAAAGAGTGTGTCGCATAATGAGGTCTCCATACAACACTACATATATTCAATAATACTGCGGACGAGACATAGAATAATAAGATCTTGACTTATTTTTTTTAAAAACCCTAGTATTACGCAAAACAAACCAACATTTTATATGCCCTTTTTGCTATGGTTCTCTATATGTGGCACAAAGGTTAATTTTTTATCAACACAACCCTAGGTCCCTTACTTCATTAGTTTGCTTAATAGATACACCATAATAGTGTAACTACTATTAATAGATTTAATTTTTTTACTAATTTAATATGATAACATTTACTAGTGTTAATTCCATACCATTGTTCTTACACCAATCGACCATACGATCAATGTCATCTTGAATCTCTGTATATCCTCTGGTTCTCACAAACACCGACAGCTTCAAATCATCGGCATACAAAAACGGCGTGGAGTGTATGAAGCAATCGGAATATCATTGATGAAAACATTAAACAGCAGTGGACCCAAATGTGATCCTTGAGGAACTCCAGATGTTATTTTACGTGTATTGCTTTGAAATCCATTTACAACCACATAAAAGCAACGATTATATTAGAACTAATACAACATACTAAAAACCGTATAATCCAAGTGGGTTACCTCAAGGAATAAATTAATTTAGACCATAAACATAGTTACCAATACCCAAACTTTGCAATCTATGTAACACTAACACCAATTACTAAACATTGACCTTTTTGCGAGTTCAAATGGGCGCAGTTGATACACTCATATGTTAATCAGAAAACCAATTTTATATCAGAATAACTTCATATACGCGTAAAATGCCCAGCCAATGGTGTCTTTTTATTTAGACCATAAACTGAGATGATAGATAGCTCTGTGGCATTTTAGAAATAATTAGCAGTAGTGCAGTAGTAAAATCATTTTTGCTTCATCATCATTATTGTAGACCTTGACTAAAACTTTAATTCTTGTAATGTATGCAGTACTAAGTGAAGGCTTCCCAAATAATGACATGAAGGAATCGACACCCAATGAAACAATGTATAGACAATGGAGCGATCTATGATTGAATCACAGATTTACAAACTAAGTTAATCTGTGGATTGAATTTTCTCTCAGAGATAAAATAAAAATTATGTTTTGGTTGAAGAACTAAAGTTAATATATATCTCGTCGGATCAGCAAGTTGAAGTGGCAATGGTCACGTATGTCGCAGAACCGATGGACATTGGAGCAGTCAAGTTCTGGAGTTGAGACCGTGACTCGAATCAAAGCGTGGGAGCCCTAATGGACCGACTTGCGAAAGGTCGTTGGAGGAGGCTGGATCCGAAAAGCGAATAATTGGGATAGGTTGTAGAGAGAATCGACATCTATAGTCTCCTAGCTAGCTTAGCCAGATCGTACATTATAATTTATGGCAAACATTCTTTTTTCGTTTCGTTGACGATACTCGACTACCAGTAACTTAACAGTAAATTTCACACCATAGTGAAATTATGACAACTGTCAGCTCTTAAAACATAAACATTATGTTTTAAGAGCTGACAGTAACCTTACAAACCGTAACCAGATTGACCTGACAGTAAATTATTAACAACAAATTCTACACTAAAAATTAAATTGTCCATTACAATCCTTGACCAAAAACTTTTATTACTATTGCAAATGCGTATAAACAAAACAATGCACTATTTTGTAATTCAACCAACTGTCCGCAATGAGATTTCCTAACCTCGGCTCCAATTCCACTAAAATCCGCTGAAAGGATCGTAAATATGTCTCAAAGTATTTAAAATATTGTACTATCTTCGTTCTGTTATGTAGTAGATTTTAAAGTAACACCATAAGACAATTTATTCTACCATATAACACCATTTTAAACTATTTACATCAAAGTAAAGTATTACGGGAATACCAAATTAACAGTCGGATTGTAGTGTCGTAATATTGAGTATTAACGAGTGGAATTGAGGCCTATTAATTACTGCAGAAGAGAATTAACTGAAATAGGCTACAATATAATAAAAACAACCTTGGTACCAAATGTCGGTCGGTTCTTGCACAAATTCTTGCGTTCAAATGTTATCTTTGAAGTGGATTCATAAATCAGTAAGAACAACGTAATTAATTTGAATTAAGATCATGCTTTTAATAGTAAAGTATGTTTTGTTATGATATGACACTTATAACTATAAAAACGTAGCATTGCTTTTTCTCATTATGAATTGTAATTACCAAATAAACAATCTGAATAATTATTGCAACAAATGGAATCCTTTCTATTTTTGCGTAATTATGTTATTCAATCAATTAACTGAGACAATTATTAAATCCTAATAGAACACCATATACACTAAAATCTAGCTTATATCATATTAATGAAGGATAATTTACTAATCATACGATTCTATTATTTTTTAAATAATAAAACATGCAACAGA